>JBCFYV010000024.1:8374581-8453136 GCA_039000515.1 Timema cristinae
ATTTGCTTTAAAATAGCTATTAAAAAGATTCATGGCATCAGGCGCAAGTGAGCTATACTGACAAAGCGGCCTCCCATTTTTTGCAAAAATGTGCCAACTTTATGGATATTAGGGTGGTATGTGGTCAGCACACCATTTATCTCAGTTTTCTAGTCCAACACTATTGCTTGTTTATTCAAGTATCTCCTCAAGTGTCCCCACGAGGTTTAGTTTGACTCCATTACAGACCACTGCTTCACAGAAAAATCTGTAAGTTACGGGGATCGAACCAGGACCACTGGAGCTGTATCCAGGAACTCTGACCACAGAGGGGGTTCATTAATATAAAAAATAAAATGTTATTTTATGAGAAAGCTTAATGAGGGTTGATTATAGGTTAAGTTAAGAAGGGACAGTAGTCAAACAGATGTGTCATTGGGGCAAGTAATTACAGTCAGCTTAAGACAACATCTTCAGCAAAGGGTGTCTTGAGAGTGTCTGCCTAGCAAATCTGTCGAGTGAATATTAAAGAATAAAATTTACTAAATCTTATAAAAATTATAACTTCAATCGATTTAGGTCCATATTAAGATAAACTACAGAATCTTGTGAATAAAAATTGCACATATTAATTATATACTAAACATGTATACAAAAAGTAGTTGGGGTCATAAATGCAAATACTTGTGAAGGTGGATGAGAATAAGGGGCTAAAAAATTATGTATTCCTAGGTGTGCTTAGGAAAGGTTGAAATGAAAATAATTGACTTTTTTTAAGGGACCGCTTAAACGCGTCTCAAACGTCCATAAATCCTCCATTTTTTTGGTTTGGTGTTTCAAAATTTGGCTTACGCCAGAAGGGAAAAAAACCCTTTATCAACATGATCCTATAGCTTTAAAAGTATTACTGGCAAAGTTTTATAATTTAAAATAAGTCATAATACACTCAATATGATAGTTTTCAAAGATTAAGGCTAAAATGGCAAGGTCTTAGATATCAAAGTAAATATTGAAAACAAAAGATCTACCCTTACTCAAATTCAAAGAGCGAAGATTATTTGTGTGGTTTTTAAAGCTTCAGAACTGCTATTCCCATGATAAATACCGTATTGTGAGGTATTTATCTTCAAGTAAGGCGATTCCCTTAGTTATAAAAAAAATGTTTTAAGAACCAATGGTAAGTATATTTTATGTGAAGCACGTATCTGTATTCTGGAATCTCTTATCAACGTTTACAATTTGTTAATATATTCCGAGCAGGGAAAATGTAGATTTTCAGAGTTTTTGAGTGTAGTTTTACTAATTTTTGTGCTAGAAGAAAATAAGGCAAAATTACTTTTTCTAAACTATTAATATTAAACTTTGTAGAAAAAATATTTTAATTTCCTTCCCTCTAAAACACTTAATGTTAAAACAAAACACGTGAGAAGATCTCAATTTTCCAAGTTATAAAAAATTTATTTTATTTTAATTGTAACAAATTATTATTATTATTAGCAGCGCGTCTTACTACCCGTTCGGGTTATACGCTCTTACGCTAATGTGTAAGGTAGGGTGATTGTGAGATGAAATGGAGGACCTACAGTTTAACGTGGGATCCGAACCACGGTGGAGGCCTGGCATTCCACACATTCACAAGATAACTTGTCAGAGGTGAAGGGGAAAGGGTTTGAATATAACAAATCAAACAGCAATTAATTTTTGAAATAATTTTCTCAAATTTTTAATTTCGGATCTCAAATATCCATTCCATTAATCGACATAGTTATCTGTGTAAAATAATATGTTTTAGAATGAGTTATTTTACTTTTTATAAGATTGGTAGTTAGGCACGGTGTGACGCTGTCGCTTCCTCGGCGGAGTTAAAAGACTAAAGGAAGGTGTTCCCCAAGAAATGAAAAAGAGCGAGTCTTGGCAAGCAATATCACAATTAAAATAAGTTCTGTTATTTTTTCTTCTTCTTTTTTTTTGACTAGCACACAAAAAGAATGAAAAAACGAATTATTAATGTAATAAAAGATGGGATTTCAGAGAAAAGAAACGAATAAGGAATACAAAACACCATTAAAATTAAGCGGTGGCTTTAAAACGAAAAAATGATTTGACAATAAAGAAGAGAAAACACAGCTCTTCAAAAAAGTGATTACAAAAAATTCTTTCACAAAATTGAAATAGAATTAAAATAAAAGGCTAGTAAGGAAATAAATCACCAACGTCTCTATCACAAAACTTTGGAGGTTAGGGGTGCTTGAAAATAAAAACGCAATATTAATATTACATTTATAAAAAGACTCAAAAGTTCCGTGCATTCCAAACCTTGTGTAAGTCTCGCCTCTTTTTTTTCCCCCGATTGGGAAAGAAATAATCCCTTGGTGTGGGATCTGGGCGTTCACTGTTAATTACATGTAATTGTTTGAAACGGACACTTACACACGAGAGTTGAACCCATGACCTATAGTGTGTAACAGGGGTTCTTAATTAGCAACCTCGGACATTAATAATTAAGTTGATTGAGTTTTTCTATAAGCGAGTGTTGGTTTTTTGTAAAAGTTATGGATCAAATGAGAAATCTAAATAAAGAGATCTTTTTTTCTCGCAAAAATACACATGTGCAGTTATATTTAATATTATTAATTAAATGTTTGTAATTTACAAACTTAATAAATGCAGATAAGCAACGGAAACAACTAGTATACCTTACTGATTATTAAAATTGTGTTTTTGTAAACATGCTGGACGACGTTTAGTTCCTCAACAAATATAAAATAAAGAATTTAGTGTGTTATAATTTCAATAGTTTTATGGTAAATACTTAGTTTACTGACGTTTGTAAATATTTGCTACGATCCGCCACAGTTTAAGAACCTGAGGTGGATAGTGCCAACCTTGCACTGTTTAAACCTGTACAAGAGCCATCATAAATACTACCCCCCGACTCACCAAAGATCGTATGGACTCGGCCTTTAATTACGAACACAATGGGTAGCTCAGTGGTAGAGAGTTATCGAACTTAGTTGAAGGTCCTGTTCTAGATTCCAGTGAACACGTGTGGGTTTTAAATCACACTAGAACAGTGTTAACCCGAACTAATTGAGGCAGAAACTTGTTCGGATTAGCGGATTAAGGGGGAGAATACATGGAGTATTTTCACAAATTTTTAAATTACAGTTTAATGAATTAAGTTAAATTTGCATTTATGTATAACAAGTAATATGTACTTTAATCGTTTTTAGTTACACGAAAACACTGTGTTGACTACAACATGTAAATATAAGCATTTATTATTAGAGATTACTCTTTCTTAAAATTCTTTTTTTTTTTACTTTGAGCGTGTTAATCAAATAAAATATATCTCATTTGACTTAATTTTTTATTTTAATTTCTGGAAAAGTGTGTTCGGATTATCTGGAATTTTGGACTGTTGATATTCGGTCTAACGGTGGTGTCTGTATAATTAAATGGTTATTTTTCGGTCGATCGCCTAACTCAAAATAGCTATAATCATTCTAAACCCAATTAATTAAATATATCATAGCTTTGATGTTATTATGTTTATTACGTTTATTGATTTTGGTAACTATACCTCACTGTTTTGACTTTTCCATTTTTTTTCGTCTAGTTATAATTAATTTACATGTAATTATTATCTATGTTTTTGTCTTCTTATGCATTTATAGTGCTGGCCTATTGTTGGTCAGCATTCAGAACTATAATAAAGATAGTGGAATTATTATTGTTTAAAAGTGCGTCTAAGATAATTGAGAGGGCATGGATTCGTAATAGTCTGGTAATAGTCTCGGCGTGTGACGAGATGTTCCATACGAAGGTTTATTGTTTTTACTGTACCGATTAACTGTTCGAGTGAAACAAGAAATCAAGTTAACGACAAACTTACGAATAATTAACATCAATTTAGGGTTACGCTCACAAGCTTCATGAATTGAAAAATTAAAAAATATATTAAGTTCGACAACAAAGCTATAAACGACTTACGAACGTTGCTCTCTTAGTGAATTCATGAAACTATTTGGGTTGCATCTTTACTTGACGCACCTAAAGTAGTCCAAACACTATCACACTCAGACGAAAATGTAAGAAATAGAACGAGAGGGAAGAAATTTAACATTTTTACTTTTCGAGGCCTCTTGCCGATGGCTGAAAACACTTCCCCTTTTCCGCTGACGAGTTTACACACTCACTATACTATTTGCGCATTTAAAACCTTGTCTTGTTTTTTATAATGAATTTTTATGCTTCCACGGACTTTTCTGATCTATATTCTAGTAGGAAAATACCTACTGGCCATTTATGTGAATGAACCAAACAACCTTGGTTATAGACTATTAAAAAAAAAGTATTCATAAAAACTCATTAAAGAGCAAGAAAATATTTTTGTGAAAAATATAGGAGTATTTTAATGTATATTTTTAATCTAAATGTTGTTTGAAACTTTGAATAAAACCTAAATTTATTTGGGAAAATCTAGCTTTACCTGTCTCTGCTTCATAAAGAGATGGTAGTCACATTGTCCGAGGCGTCAGGTTCGCGATAGACTGAATCACCTGTAAATAGGTTCGAATCTCATCCGGGCTCCCTGGGAATGGTTTTTCCCCTGTCATTCTTCCATCCTCTATAAACCCTAATGCTAGTGCACTCCCTACCTGTAAGCAGACCTCCTAATATTCACCGCCTAAATTAAGCCATTAATAACCATTCTGTTAAACATAATAATTAAAACAAGCTGAAACCTCATATTAGATGTTGAGATGAGGAGGTTAGTTTAGAGGAATTGTACCCACCTTAGGATGAAAGGAGTTTGGAAAACCCATTTAGGATAAGCCACAAGTATAAAACCACTTCAAGTGTACCAGGACGGGAAGTGAACCACGATCTCCCCGTTACAACCAAGTTTATTGCAAGCCTCACAGATTATAACAAGTGACCACCGGTGTGGGTAGTGTACCATTTTATTTCCTTTTTATAAACAAGATGATAAAACAACGGAGGTTTATTTGTTGTTATCTCGAGACAACATTAATACGAAATAGAGATTAACTTACAAACCATTCACTTGACTCAAGTATTTCAAGACAACCTTGTTAAAATTATACCTTCTCGATACCTTATTTTGGAGAGAAAAAAAAAATAACCCCCTCCCTCCCAAATGTGTATATAAAAATACACTTTTTTCCCTTCATATAAGAAATAAAGTTCCTTCTACCGCTAGTTACTTTAATTGGCTGGCGAATTTCGCCTTGGTGTTTTTTAATGGTTATACCGTTCATATCAAGTGGAAAGAAGAAATGTATCTATTTGCACGATTAAGATAACAAGACAAGATTCGGTGTGTTTACAATTATACTTTAGAAATCGCACAGTATCAGAAAAGATTTGTAGACTTTAACAAGCCATTTCACGGAATATTAACCGAAACATTTGATACAAGACTACGCTCGAACAAGAAAACTTATCGAAACACGTTTTCTACATTCTCGATAGACTCGGTGAAATATATCCATGTTTGGTACAGCGTCTTACTACCCGTTTGGGCTATATGCATACTAGTCAAACTATTAACGCGAATGGTTTTAGGAATTAGAGAGATTATATTTATAGGACGTATTCCGGCATTTGTGGGGAGATAGAGGAAAAAATTTGAAAAACCACCCTCAGTACAATCAACAGATTTTCTATTTTAAGTAGTTAAATTTTGTAGTTTTTTTTAAAAAAAAAACCTCACCATGATATGACGTATGGTTCGAGATTAATTATTTACCTAAGCTAGCTGTTATCAGGGCTCTTAAATATATGACCGTAAACGTATATTTAAGAAAAGAGTTTTCCCTTCAGTGCTAGACGTGGTCAGCTGTTTATAAACTACCTAACAGGATAAGGAAGGTGACACTGAACACCTAATTAGGATCAAACTAACTGCCGTTGAAGAAACATAAGGTAATGAACATAAGCAGTGTATTGCCACTTACTACTCTACCCGTCCGGGATATCCCCATTTTTATAAAATGGAGTAGAGATGAGGGGTAGAATTTAAAGAAAATATACCTGCATTGTCATGAAGGAAGATCATTTAGGGGAAAAAAAACTCGGCACACACGTAGCCTGTATTGATTCCATCCCCAACCAACCCGTCACCACCAATGAAGACAACTTGACACTGACGCCTTTGTCTGCGTGTTCACTGATGAAGCTCATAATGTAGCCACTTTCTACTCGATTCTATCATATTTAAGCTATTCATTAATTAACACTTTTAAAGGGATGTAAATTTTGAGCAAGTTTAATTGGGGTGCTCCAGATATGTTTATTAAAAAAACATGTGTAAACCTATTTTAAATCATTGTTTAACAAATATACTTAACCCATACCTACAGTGGTCAATTTATAATAGTCGAGGTGTATCGAGCAAGAGACAAAACAAAACTAACCATCATTAACACCTGCCACCAGCAGCTTGGCAACTTAAGGTAATGAAGGCCTATCTGAAAATTATGCTACAAAAGAGTCGCTTCCAGGAGGTTCGTAGGTGCACCCTCTGCCCTTTACATGCCATGAAAGTTTGTTTCGAAAGACTGAACAAATTTTTACATGTTGGATTAAATAGCAAAGCTATTTTATTTGTTACGGTTATAGCTGCATCTAAATACCATATTCTTTAAATTATTGAAAAATAACAACTGGACACGGGAGGAGAACCCAGGATATTACAATTTAAAGAATATTATATTTATATGCAGCTATAGCCGTAATAAATTATCAAATATAACTGCTTTGCTATTAAATCCATTATGATATGCGCATTTGTGCAATAGTAATGTATATTTGGCAGCAAAAAGCCAACTACCGAGTCGACGATGGCTGCGTTATCTGATAGCTCGGGATCTTAAATTATCACACTGACAATTTCCACACGTCCATCATAGACTCTGCCTTAAAATATGAGTGAATAATTAACTGGTTATAGGACTACTCCTGGATAGCTTAGTGGTAAGATCATTGGCGTACTAACTCAAAGGTCTCGGGTTCTTTTCCCGTTCCCAGGTGTCATTTTTCATCTTAAAGAATTTTTTTTTTTTTACTTTCTGGCTTACATACAACGGTGGTGGACCCGTATTTATTTCTATGATATTGAGTAGACAACATATCGAGACAATCTCCAAGCTGAGGGAATGTAGGCTTACTGTAGTGGCATTGCCATTAATATGTGCATGGGTGCTCTCACTTGAGGGGATTCAACCAAATATGGCAAAATTACAAAACACAGATTAGTGTATGTTGATAGAATTCACACTATGTCCTCCTTGTTCCTTAGGAATTTTTTGTTGAAGAAATGAAAAAAATATAAAAGTAGGTGAATATCGTGTTATGGGTTTTATTCATATACAATATGAATAATTATATTGACGTGTTTTACATTTTATTCAAACGAGTTTATTAATCATAGGTGTATGTTGTTCATCAACATTATTTATTGAACCAGCAGGAACCACTTTTAACTAATTCACAGCTCAATGTCTTGATTGATTATCTTTGTTTATAAAGTAAATGCTGCAAAATAAATAAAGCTGTATACACATTTTGATTGATTATTTCTTGGACCAGACTTTACAAAATGATGGCATTTCAGTATTAACAATCGACACCAGTAGCGACACAAGTCTTTTTTTCTATCTTTCTAAATGAATTATTGGACCAGTAACGAGTCTGTCTCCTTAAATTCGGTCTAGGCTTGTCCGTAAACGGGCGGCATCTCTAATATCCCTGCCCCAACTCTACTTCCCTTATTTAAACATCAATAAAATTCTAAAATCTAGCTATAAAATGTAAATGAAATATTAATCGATGTTATCTATCCTCAAGGCCGTGACCGACCACATAAACAACTTGTAGTTCAAGAGGTAAACTACCAAAAATCACTGATAACACATTTTAAAAACAAATTAGGGTTATCATGTTTTTGTTCCGACCCCTTCATTTGCCCTGGGCATCAACTTTTAAATTTTTTAACTTATTCAGGTATTATCATAGTTAAAATAATCAACTATACCTGTGTTTTAAAAGTATCATTATTTATATGTAGAGCTAGTTAGCTAATCACAACTTTTTTCTACCATGACTCACTGCTCTTAGGGGCTATATACATCTTTAATTGCGCTAAGGAGGTAGGTATGAGGAAGGTATAATTTAGAGAAATGTGTCCGCATTAGAGTGAACCAAGAGTGGGATACCATTTAGCAAAAAATAACATTAGTGCATCTGACAGGGATTTGAACCTCGACCTTCCAGTTAACGGAAAACCAGACAAGATAAGTCTGATATAACTAGGTCACGTGCCCGGAGAATACATATTTTTTTTAACAGCGCGTCTTACCACCAATTTGGGCTAGTCACACATTACTAGTTGCGCTAGTGTGTTAAGCGTGATAAAGGTTGAACTCTGTGATTTACCCACATTTGTGTGAAATAGAGTCGGAAAAACCACCCTCAGTACAGCCCTGATCTCCCTGTCATCGGCAGTCTAGTTTACTGTGAGAGTGATGCCTTAGACTATTCGACCACCGAAGAGGGTAATGTTTAAATTAAAACTCAATATTGTAAAATAAGTATCTGAAAAACTTTCCAATCTATTTTTAACGAGTGTGATTTAATTATCCTTCTCTCCTCCCAAATTGCTCTAGATCTAACAAAGAGTAGAATGACAGATGATGAAAAGTTTACTCTGTTGTTTCCGCTGCATCTGTGACGAGAAGCAATGAAAGCATTTAATAGCGCAACTCACTTAGTATTCCAGTGACGCTCCTATCGAACCAGTCACTGTATATTCAACCTCGCCTGATAAAACATCAAGTGGTAGCGCTCTCATTTGGACAGAAAGAAGAAATTACGTTGTCGCTGCGTAGCTTTGGCCAGTCAATACCTACACAATAATATTAATAGTTCCTTATAATTATATACGAGATTTGGTGCTCTGTGGACTCTCGATTAACCATCCACCGGCTAGATTGTTTGCGGAATAACTGTTGCAATGTCACACCCTATGCTTTTTTAAACTTTTATTTTTCTATAACAAACAAAACGTGGCATTCTGGAATGCGCTATAGTTCTGACCCAACGTGGATGTGCTATAGTTCCTACACGACGCGCATGCGCTGACGCAATGACGGCCTTTGAATGGGTTTTAAGAGCAGAAATATAACACTTTATTAACAAACTAACTGGTGTTGTGACAATGCTTATAGACTTGAGGAAAAAACAATGTAATATACAGAAAAATGTATGGATTGTCACACACCAATTTGCAATTAAATAAATAAAGGACATTTTTATTTTAATTATGATAGTACATTAGGAGTGCTATAATATTATATTGTGGTTGAGCTCTTAAATAAGTATCCATCAATCAACTTTAATGGATACTAAATATTATACGTTCTCTAAATTTAAATTTAAATTATTAAACATGTATTATTGTAAGTTTGATAATTTGGCACTATAGTGTGTTGTCCATAGTGGAGGAGAAGTAAAGAAATAATCATGGCTATTGTACACATTGAAGGTCACACTTAGAAAAATATCACTTTTTGAAGTTTGAAATATTACTGAAGCAAATGCTGTGTCCCTGAAAGATATATTTAGAAAAAAATCTGTAGCTATCCAGTCTCTGTATATCAGGTTTGATTGAAATACATCTGTTAGGTAACAAACAGACATGCATTTTGAATATTGTGCATTTACTTTCATAGCCAAAACGCCTTGAGATAACACGGATAGGCAATGCAACAAGTACCAGCAAAGAGGGTTGCCTACACTTCTTATCTCACGGCGCATTGTAATGTCCTTTCATGATGAACAGGAAAGAGAAAAGGGAATATCTAGATCCTTGTCAAAGAAACCCCAAAATTGTGCTCCTTTTTCATTTCATTGATCCCGCATGGTGTAACGCGTCACCTTAGTATTAAATTGAACTTTTGGTGACGGGGAAATCAGGTTTCAAAATTTGTAAATTTAATGTATAATATGGTCGGATGTACAGAGCTATTTTTCCCTAAATCACTTCTCACTCTTTACACGCAAATGCAAGTGCACTTCATTAATAATTCGAATATCCTCGCACCCTACACATTATAGAGTAGTTATTTCAGATGCGTTTAGCCTGAACAGACAGTAGTATGCGATACTAAATAAATATGTTTATAAATATTACGAGACAAGAATTAATCGTATTCAAAATTACTGGAGATACGGAAGTTTTCAAACCATTGATGTTACATAATAATAATATGTACTTTAATGAGACAGTAAAAAGTTCGCAATGAAAGTTTTAGCAAAATATGTCATGCAATAACACGTTTCAATTTGGCATATCTAGATAAGCATCGGCTCATGAGAAAGAATATTATGATTTACTTCTCAAAGTTCTCAATATCTTTATCATTTTGAAAACTATTGCCGGTGTAGTTCCTGTAGAAATGGTACTTGTTCACATTCTTCATTAGAACTGGTGGTTTGGGCTAACCACTGGTTTATTAGAACGAGGTTAAGGTGGTCTCCAACTTCTCATTTACTCATAAGAGAATGCGATATATTCAAATCTGCGAATAATGGAAATGTATCCTTGTTAAGTACAAGTGTGTCGGCCTTTTATAATTATTATACAACAATTATATTTATAGATTCTATATTTATGATTAAATAGGCCTATATCCACTCCGGTGGTCACATCAATTAAATGTCAGGTTCAAATAGTTTGCCAGTGACGAGGTTTAAGTTCGAATCCCAGCTGTGTCTACCGAGAGAGTTTTTTCCTAAATAATTTCCCCACTCACGCTTAACGCAATTACGGATATATTTCCTCTAAATGTCACCTTACTCATCCTTACCCCCTAAGTATAATCAAAGGAGTACAACCCGGACAGGTAGTAAGTAAGACAACAACTAGCCCGACACGCCAACACTCCAACACCGAGTGGAGGATCTGTCCGACCAAAGATGGAGGGAGTTGAGACATCATCACCAAACTCTCTGGACTGGTGGGAACTTTTTGTCTTTTGTGTTCTTCGGTAACAACTTTCCGAGATAAAAACTGTTTATTAAAACGCCTTCTTTTTTAATTAAATCACTCTGTAGAAGAATGACGGGACGGTGTAATGAAAAATACGGGAAACTTAAATTACGAGAGTTAGTACCTGCATCTTTCTGAACAAGAAAATTAAAAATTGTGAAATAATACGCGCCGCCATAGCTTCGAGATCTCTCTTTATGATCGAGCGCACAGACTTGAAGGGATACAAAGTTGTTCCAGACATAGAGGAGGAAGTTTATGTCTCTAGGAGTCCCAATTACAACCCCCCTTCAGTAACTTTTACCTTCACTCAACTACCAACGTGAAAGTGCAGTACAAATTCGCAAGACGCGGTATCTGCTTTTTAATGGATGCGAGTAGAATTATGACCCGCAACGGTGGACGCAGGGACAAAACACCAAGCTCGTCTAGACGGGTTTCCCGGTCAAGAGGTTATCGTGGTTGAAATCCCGGTTGGGTGTAAATGAAGTCTCGTAACTGGTTTCTCATTATGCCCCCCAACCCCCTTATTTACCACGTCACTGAAAGTACATTTATTTTAAATTCCATTAGCTTAGTTTTTTAGCACCATGTATTACCACCCGTTCGTATTATACGTTCATGTATTAATTACGTTAGTGGTTTTAGGGATTTAGAAGGCAATATTTAGAGGGAGTGTACCCACATTTGCGTGGAGGGAGAGTGTAAACCCATTCTGAAAAAAACCCGTCAATACACCCGGCGATATTCGAACCACTATCTCCCCATCATCGTCAGTCTAGTCTACTGCGAGAGTGGTGCCTTAGACCACACGGCCACCGAGATGGGTCATTAGCTTAGATGCATGTATCCCGGACAGGTATGTGATTTGTTTTAACATCGCGTCTTAATACCCGTTTTAGTTACTCACATATTAACTAATTACGCTAATATGTCAGGAATGGGGAATGTTATAGAAAGAGAAAGTGTACCCGCATTTGCGTGGACGGAGAGTGTCCAATAATTATAAAAATACACCCTCAGTAGGCCTACATCCGACCATGGTTGGAACCACAATCCCCCAGTCATCGGCAGTCTAGCATATTATGAGAGTGTGCGTGACTAAGCTTGACTATACTGTTTGCTCATGTGTTTCTTGTCTCGAATACCCCCCCCCCCCTTTACCTCTGGGGCGAAATAATCAGGATGGCTTTACTCCAGTCCATCTCTCTCTCTCTCTTTCTCTCTGTACGGGCATGCGTTTCTCTCCAGCGAATTCTGGAACATAATATATGATATCTCCCTCCTCCATTTGCCCCCCCCCCCCTCTCCACCTTCGCATCTCAAGGCTGCATGCCTCATACTGTGGTCTTCCTTAACCAGCCATCTCAAATCATTGCGCATGCGCATTTGTCAACGCACGCGCTCTACAGTCAATAGCAAGCAGACAGCTTCGTTGGTCTTTGTGAGGAGATTTTAAATATCTCGTTAATGTAAAGCTTGTTTATTTATGTATTGGATTGTGTCACGATACAGCGTTATGATTTGAAAACAACCATCTGGACAATTATCTAAAATATATGTTTATCTATTATAAAATAAATATGTTGATGATAAGCTGTTTTAAATCGTTGCAATGCATCATGGGTCAATTTAAAATGTGTAAATTACTACGCATGTTCTGCTTTCTATTTTTCAGTGAACGTGTGAATCAAGCTTTAATATAATAAGTGCGACATTCCGTTCGAAACAGCCTTGAAAATGAGCTTGTTTCGTTTGTTCATGATGTTTTTCACGCCGTAAAACTTCAAATGTAAGGTTTTTAAATCACAGGGATATGGTGGTGACTTTTGCCTTTATTTTGGAATGAACAATATATTGAAGTAGTAAACAGCTTGTAAAATAAGGCGGTTTAGACGTATGCAACATATATCAGTGCTCCGATAGACTACTCCTTAACTCCTGATCAAATTTTGGTGGAACTTTTGTCTCAAAAAGGGTTGCTGCAGTCCCACAAAGTATGGAGAAAATGGAATATGTCCTGATGTTTGAGGAGCAACGAACGTACTACATACATTGAATTTTACTGGGAAATTTTGAGAATTATTTGTTATTTTTTATTCTATGTAATTTGGAAAGCTTGTATCGTTTATTGTCAAGCCTTCCACAATGAGAGCTACTTTTTTATATTTAAAAATCGCGTATTATTTCTTACATTACGTTCAAATACCCTAACGGGGTAGCGGTGAGGAATTACAAACTTAGAGATAATGTTCTCGAGTTTACGTGAAGGTAAAGTGTGAAACCATTTAGGTAAAATCGCCCTCAGTGCACCCAGCCGAGATTCGATCCTGGACTTCCCCGTTATCCGCAAACCAGACTAAACGAACTTTGCGTGAAGTATCCGTGCCCACCGATGTGGGTATCATCTATAAAAGTAAATTGTGTAATTAATAATGAAACTTTAATATGCAGGGATTAATATTTTGTCAACTAATTAGATGTATTTATTTTCAATCCTCAAACAATCTCAGTGTGACTTACAGTCATTCGACCATCAAAATTTAACTGCACAATTTTAACAAGCCTATAATTATAAACTATAAAATGTGATTCAATGGTTTCCCCTCACGAGTTATAACTTGCTGTTTTATGCTTTTTGCGTACAATTGTTAAGGCAAATTGATAATTGTATGGATTTTAAATTTAGTAAAACTATACATTCATATGAGATGTTGTTATTAGGTGTTTTGTCTTACGATAAGGTCCATTCCTTTGATCAGTGAACTTAAACTGCCAATGCGCCTGTCCTCTGTCTCCTCCTTGAGCTCCCAGAGTTTACTTAAAGTCGTCTAATAGTTGAATATTCCTCCTTACTAAGCTCCTCTGCCCTCAACCTTTCCTTCTATGACGTCATGCAAAAAACAGTTCCTCTTAAGGAATTAAGAAGGAAATGAAGTGCATACAAGGACATATTATTAATATTAACAATATTATTTTATATTAATAATACATATATTTTAATTAATATCTATATTATTATAAGTATCAATATTATATAGATAACATCTGAACCTCATATTATGCATGTCTAGTTCTTACTCATTTTCAGCCGTACACATTTTATCACTTCACCTTAACAATGGTTCACAAAAAGCATAGGATATCAAGTTTGATCTCTTATCACTTGTGAACTGTAATGATTTGAAATCATTGAATCACAATTTAAAGCTTATAATTATATGCTTATTAGAAGTGTGCATTAAAATGTTGATGGTAAAGATTTCAGAAGTTATGAGTTCATGTTTTGAAAATGTGTGCGGAATATTGTTCAACGCTGTCACTGAATGGAGCACGACCATTGTTATGTATGGTACTCACCACGCATGACGTTCTTGTAGCCCTGGAGAGCTGGTTTGATGTGCCATTTGCATCTGGAACAAGACAAACAAAGTGTTTGGTGAGAAAACCTCGTGTCTTGGCTACAATGGATAGTCTACAGTAGATGTAACCGGTCAAGACAGCTTTACTAGGACGTTGAGAGTGAGATAATGTGAACTAAGGTCAGTATTATTGCAGTTTGGCCAAAATAAATTAAATAATTCTTCAGTAGATCCATTTAGTTTGATTTTCTAAACGTGGTAATCTCAACATTTCTTGAATGTTTGTCAAAGGATGCCAGCATTTAAATAAAAACTTTATAAATGAGAAAAAAAAAAGATCCTCTTTAAATTTATCGATGTTCATGACAAATATTCAATAACTGTTGAGACGCGAAGAAAGAAGATGTGTAAAAAAAAACTTAGGTGGAGGTAGCACGAGAGAATGCCAGTGTTTTTCAGTATCAAATATTGCTTCAATAGAAATATATAGTTTTATTTTCCTCACATGTTGCTATCAACAGTGTGATTGAATATCTGTCATGAGCATGGTGGCATTATTTAACAAACTTTTTAAATTAAGAGAAAGAGTTACCATTAAATTCCAGAACACTCTTGACAGGTATTCAACAACTGTTGATATCACCATGTGAAGAAAACTAAGTTCTATATTTGTACTGAAGCAATATTTTGATTTATTTTGGCCAACAAAAGTTTTGATACAAAAACTGAAAAAACAACACCTTTTCTCTCGTCTACTTGAACCCCCCTCCCCCCACCTTAACGTAACTATTGAAGAAATATTTTATTTATTGTAGTCTAATAAGAACTTCATTATAAAAACTAAACGTGTAAACAGTAACTCGTGTTCCCTTCCACAAAGTCTTAAGATGGCATCTCACTCCCGATTAACCGGGAAATTAAATACAAGATTACGCTCTAACCAGAAAACGTATAGGAGTTAAGACCAAATAGCTATAAGGAATTTGGTTCAAAAGTTATTTTGTGGAAGTCCTAAGTAAAAAAAGAAGAAGAAGATTCATGCCCATCTCACGCACTCGGGAATTTCTACTTGAATTTGTCCCATTTAAGGCATTCAATAAAAAAGAACGATAACTTTTGAACAAATGAACTTGACTTAGCTTATTGGCTTATTTACCGAACCTAGCCTATTTCAGCACTGTGAGGGCTTATAGCCAGCTCTTATTTCAGTGTAAGGTGCCAAATAGCTAGTTTCAGCACCCAAACGCTGAGTGTTTGTATCAAGAGTGTTTTAATTGGTATACTCTAGTAGCGTGACACACGCCTAGGCCAAGTCTATTCTCGTTTCTATACAGCATAATTCTTATCAGTGGTAGTAAAATGTAAACGAATTTATGAGTAAACGATACAAAACTTATTTTTACAAGTTAATAATATAGGTCAAAGACTTAATTTACTTCCCCAAAAAGTTAAAAATATATACAATTATTTTACATTTTTTATATTTGTACAACTTAATTTTTCTTTATTTACATTCCTTCCATTGGAAAATGTTTAAAGGAAATCAACACATTAAAAAACGTGTCACTATCAATAGAAATCCACACTGGATTGTAAAATCCCAACATTCAAACGCATTACAACTGATTTGATAGGCAGGAAAACAATAATAAACATCCTTCGGCGGTGTTTCATGAAATGTTCTCCTTTTGGTTTATAGTTTGTAAAGAGTTTTTTCTCTTCTATCATTCGAGGCCAGCATGAATCAAATTGATATTGTGGAAAAAAATCCATGACAAACCTCCAATACTTTATTTAGGATATAAATACATTTTTAAAAAAAGAAGAATTCGACTTAACGCTGGAGTTGTGGTAATAGGCCATGCCCAGACTTTATTACCAATGAAGGTGAAAACGATATCATCAATGAAAAAAAACATTAATATGTGCTTGAAATCGCTAAGAGTGAGATGAAAAAAAATTATTTTTAACTGTAAAAAAAATACGTGTTCAAGAGGAGTTAACACCTATTCCTCAAATATATCAAACAGGAATTGTTTGAAGCGTTGGATAGAGTAAAGGAGTTTGTGAACGGCATTTAATAGAGCCTTGGTTGCAGGATAGGATTTTGTGACAGAGACTCCATAATTAACGATAGTGAAGTATTATTTGTGTAGACAGAGACGCAATTACTCTTGGTGTAAACATATTTTCCACCTATAGCTGACGAGAAATACCACCCAGAAATTTGTTGAATGATTTTCTATTCATTGATGATGGCTTAGAAAATCGTATGATGGCATTTTTCAGTAAAGTGGGACAGGATTGCTTAGTCAAATATGGTGATTTTTTTTTTCTGAGACGGAAGTTTCAATAGCCGTCCTCGTCAATTCAGTCAGTTTTTTTTTTTAGCATACATGTGGTTGTTGGGAGTAACTAAAGTTCTGCTACCAGAAAATAAGCAAAATATGCAAGAGATATATTTCAATCTTGTCAGAGAAAAAGTTGCACGCTGGTTCCTGAATTATCTAAGAATTGATTATGAAGCTGCAACTATTCAGGCACTTTTAAAAAACACTTTCAAATATAAAGGCTGTAACTTTCATTTCAATCAATGCATCAAGAGGAAAGTACAGGATCTTGAGATGACGAACATGTACAAGAACAATCATAAAGTGAGGCAACTTGCTAGGATGTGCACAACTCTAGTCCATTGCCCGCCTGTTTCTACTGACGAGGGATGGTTTCATAAAATGGAATCATCTCCTACATGTGAGACAGCTGAACAATTCAATGATTACTTTGTGTAACAATGTTTGAAGATGATGTAGTAACGGACATGTGGATCTGCACTGAAGGAAGCCACAGGATTTCTAATGAATTTGAAGGATTGCACACCTGTCTAAACAGGAGCATCGTTAAAACAAAACCCATTATTATCAAGTTGGTAAGAATTATAAAAGGAGATGTCATCTATTATGAAACAGTTAAGAGATGACTATAACTGTATGCGGCCCCGGTAAAGAAACGTAAGAAGTAAATGTAGATAGATGACAGATTTAATAAAGCCATCACAGATCCTGTTGATAAAAAACTAAGTATCTGTAAATTTTTACAAGTCTTAACACATGCAACATATCTTGCCAAAAATATTACCGTACATGCTTGATAAGATTTATCTGTTAAAATTTAATAGAATAATTGTTAATGTAACTGTTTTCATTTTAATGATTGTATTTTACGTGAGTATTGAACTATTTAACATTATCTCAAATTTCCACATTACCATATTCCCTTTATAATATTGTTCCTACCCAAATGTATGACAAGGGAACGCTTCACGCCACAAGAGATTACCCTTTCTTGTTCAGTGCTCTAGATGAGACAAACTAATCATAACGCCTTAATGTTTGAGTGAACGAGATGGTACAAATTCAGGTAGTATTTCCTAGTGGACGAGATGGTACAAATTCAGGTAGTATTTCCTAGTGGACGAGATGGTACAAATCAGGTAGTATTTCCTAGTGGACGAGATGGTACAAATTCAGGTAGTATTTCCTAGTGGACGAGATGGTACAAATCAGGTAGTATTTCCTAGTGGACGAGATGGTACAAATCAGGTAGTATTTCCTAGTGGACGAGGTGGTACAAATCAGGTAGTATTTCCTAGTGGACGAGATGGTACAAATTCAGGTAGTATTTCCTAGTGGACGAGATGGTACAAATTCAGGTAGTATTTCCTAGTGCACGAGATGGTACAAATTCAGGTAGTATTTCCTAGTGGACGAGATGGTACAAATCAGGTAGTATTTCCTAGTGGACGAAATGGTACAAATCAGGTAGTATTTTCTAGTGGACGAGATGGTACAAATTCAGGTAGTATTTTCTAGTGGACGAGATGGTACAAATCAGGTAGTATTTCCTAGTGGACGAAATGGTACAAATCAGGTAGTATTTCCTAGTGGACGAGATGGTACAAATCAGGTAGTATTTCCTAGTGGACGAGATGGGACGTCAACAAATAGTTTAAGAGAAGATTGCTGTGAAATCATAAAAGTAGTGGACAGATATTTTAAAGAAGAAACTAGCCCTATTCAGATCTGATACGCAGTATTAGTTACATAAATATATAGTATAAGTATCATTATAGATCTAACACCCTAAAAAAAGTGTGGTATTTAAAAGAGACAATTACCATTCCCACATAAAGACCCATTTAAAGTACGGATTTAAAAAGATAATCATAAATAGAAATGTCATCAGTTGGACTGTATCAGACACACTGCCATAGCTTTAGCTAGCTTGTAAGTCTTGGAATGATAACAATTGTGTTTATATATATATTATATATATATATATATATATATATATATATATATATATATTATATATATATATATATATATATATATAAGGGCGTGGACAGGTCATTAGGGGATTGTGGACTGAAACAAAAGATCCAAGTTAACTACAACCTGACTACTATATAACCTGGTCTTAAGTTAAATGCACTCCGCATGTATCCGCGTGTGGCTGTCTCGTGTGACGGCCCGCGGAAAGGACCTAAGGGTAGTAAGGGGGTGGGGTGAGGGGGGAACAAGCAGAGTGGTTGAAGAAGGGTAAAGGAGGGGGGTGGGTGGAGAGGGGGGAGGGGTGGAGGCGCTAGAGAAGTCAAGGGGAATGAGTCACGAGAAACGCTAATGAAATTAAATGAAATCTTTCCTCTCTTCTCTCGTTTTAATTAGCCCCGGAGCCTCGCAACGAGTAGAATTTCACGAGATGCTCCCCTCTACCCTCCCCCCTCCCAATCCTAGTCAGGGATGTCGCGCCCTCTGTGCCTTCTCCTGGTTACTGATACAGCTGCACTGCAGATCTCCATACACGCCACGTTACCTTCCCCACCAGATATATGACGTCACAGGGGGCCATTACCTGGAGTGAACAGCTCCGTGTCAAGATTATATCGACAACTAACCTGACAGCTACTCTTATCTGTGGGTGCACTCATGATTAGAATACCGACTAGAATCTCAACCTGGTGTAATTTGTTCCTCTATGGTTTCTCACTCCCCCCTTACGCGAATGCAGGTACATCTACTCTAAAATTCAACCTTCCTTATCCCTACCACATTAGCTTAATTAATATATATTCGTACAACTCAAATGGGTATTGATACACGCTCTAATAAAATAGTTAAAATTATTAATGGACATTGTTCATGTGGTTTTTTCACGATGTTTTTAGTTGATTTTTTTAAAGTAGTATTAATTAAGTAGCCAAAGAAGAGTTTTATCGATACTGAGAAAGAAGAGTTTTATCGATACTGAGAAAGAAGAGTTTTATCGATACTGAGAAAGAAGAGTTTTGTCGATACTGAAATATGTTTAAACTAAATGTTGGTTTGTTTCAACATAATGGTCAACTATGGACATATTTTTTAATTTAATGAAACCTGATTCGGTGGCTGCATGGTCTAAGGCATCATTCTCGCAATAGACGATAATGCTGATGACAGGGAGATCGAGGTTCGAATCCCGGTCGGGTGTATTGAGGGTTGTTTTTCCTGGATGTGTGTCCACTCTCCCTCCAAGAAAATGCGGGTACACTTAATCTAAATTCAACCTTAGTCATCCCTCATGTATTAGAGTAGTTACATATGTGTATAGACTGAACTGTTAGTTAAGTAAAAACAATGCTTGAAGAAAGTTGCGTGCCATTCCGTTGTTTCGATAGTCTTATCCCGATAGAAGGGAGGCTAGCTCCTATAAGTATAACTAATAACTTTAGCTTTTTATTTTGTTAGTTTAGCACCAAATCAAAGTTGAGGAATGTAAATATGATTGAAATAACAAACTGGAGGTGTTGTATAGTTCTGTGATCTAGGTGTGTATGTTGTGACCCTGTTAGAAGATTACTTAATTTCTTTAAGGGGGGTTGGATCTATGTTTCTAACAAATGAAGGGTAGAGGTGAAAAATGGGGTTAGACATTACACACATTTTCCAGTACGGCCACTATTTATATCTCAAGCCCCAGGACCCCAGCAAATACTTTATTTTAAATTAATTTAAATAAGACATAGCCATATGGTAGAATACATTATAAAGGTCTCATGATTGTCTGACAGATGGCGGCACTAACTCAAGGATTGCCTGACAGATGGCGGCACTAACTCAATGATTGTCTGACATTTGGCGGCACGAACTCAATGATTGTCTGACAGATGGCGGCACTAGCTCAATGATTGTCTAACAAATGGCAGCACGAACTCAATGATTGTCTGACAGATGGCGGCACTAACTCAACGATTATCTGACAGACGGCGGCACTAACTCAATGAATATTTGGCAGCACTAACTCAATTTGAGTTAAAAATGGTAATTTTCCCCTATTTCCCTTGTATCCTTCAATTTTCTTTGCTCTCAGAACTGAGACATTTCATGTGAAACGTGGTCAAAATCAACTCGATTCACCCTTTCATGAACATTTAAAAATGTATAAAACCTTAAAAGTTTAAGGTTTTTAATTCGAAGGAAACCGTCTGTACTTTAATGTGAATATTATTTTGAAATAAATCGACTTTATAAATAATGCGGAACATCTGGACGTCTGTAACGTGTGTCAGCGGTAGGCAGTCACCCTCACTGACCATTAACTATGGTAAACAATAAATTACATTAATACTACAATTCAATGTTCATTGGAAGGAAGGGCCTTATCTGACAGCTTACAAGGCTAGTAACTCATCTTTCGCGTATTCATACGTCAAGTAATATGACCTGAAGGTGTCCCTTTTGATAGATATTGGCATTACTTATAAAATAACACTAACAATAGGCCTATAGTAAAATGTTATTAATGCTGTCCACCAAGAAAAAAAAAGTTTGGTTTTTCCTATAAACGGTGCAGAAAATAGTCCTACTATATATATATCGGTGGTGACTCACGAGGTTATTCAATGGAATATTAGTTTTAACGATGTTTCTGGAATATTACGGACGATTCAACAACCAATCACGAAGCAATTTGCAAGAGTGAACTCTCACCGCCCCCCCCCCCCCCCCTTACCAATGTGTTTCGTGAAATCTCATTTCACACACGTGCTGGCGCAATTAACATTCCATAGAGACATAAAGCCGACGGAAACGAAATGGAAGGTTAGTCAGGAGATTTAAGACTTTTCTAAACAACAACATTACGTCCCAACTTTTATTGTAAGACGTAAATGTGTCAAATCAGACCATGGCAGTAATCATAAGAGTCAAATGGCTTGACCACCTTGGTGCTATGGTATTTATTTAATTGGTTCCGCGAGTGCAGGCTCCACAGTACCGGGTCCCAGACTATTGTTTGATTCATTAGAAGAATATCTGCGATACTTTAGTAGTCTCTCTAATTGGATCAACGTTTTTATGGCCCTAAAGTAGTCTGGACAGTAGTAGAAGCAAGACTGTAAACTATAATTTAAAAAAAATCACTTAAAACACAAAGCTGTGACAGTATTGCTGCTCTAATTACTAACTTATTTTTTTAGTTTGTTTGCTGGCTGCACAAACTATTTAGCCATATCTGTTGGCTGCACAAACTATTTATCCATGTCTGTTGGCTGCACAAACTATTTATCCATGTATGTTGGCTGCACAAACTATTTATCCATGTCTGTTGGCTGCACAAACTATTTAGCCATATCTGTTGGCTGCACAAACTATTTAGCCATATCTGTTGGCTGCACAAACTATTTAGACATATCTGTTGGCTGCACAAACTATTTAGCCATATCTGTTGGCTGCACAAACTATTTATCCATGTATGTTGGCTGCACAAACTATTTAGCCATGTTTGCTGGCCACAGAATTGGTTTGAAAGCATATGTTCCGTGGCTTTGATAAGCATCAAAGCAAAACATCATTATTATAAATTAAAAACGCATTGCTGCTTTATTTATTTATAGCTGAATCATTTTTTAGTCATTCTTATATGTGCTAATAATTTGGTATTTCTAATTCCGTATATCAGTATGTTGTTAAATAAATAATCTGTCGTAGTGGCACATTTTATTCCACAATACTATATTATAAATAATTATTTGTTGTAACGTGCACCCATTGAAACTATCTCCAGTCTTCCCTACACTCCATTTACCCTGAAAGTTAGCTGTCTTACGTTGACAGACTTAATTAATAAATACCCTATCATATGAACTGCGTCATAATGGAACCATGTATGTTAATATTGCCTGTCTAGGCTAATCCTACGAGTAGGTCACCATTTGGACACTCAATCAACATTATATTCAAAGATCTAAATTATATAATTATGTATCACACTTGTTAGAGGAAAAGGTCTTCAAATATGACAATCAACACTTTATGGCTTGAGAAGTGGTAGGGCTCACTTGCAACAATTCAACTAAGTAATATTTTATTTCATATTTCAAGTCTCGAGTCAGCACTTAGAACCAACACACTGAAAAGTCCATTTTCAAGAACATTTTAAACTGTTTGAACATCTCGGTTGTCAATGATTTATAATGCAGCTAAATAAAATATACTCACATAAAAAAAAGTTTAGTGCTTAAACATTTCATTCTAAGTGGTCTGCCTCCATTGCATTATAAATAGAAAAATACATTTACTATAACGTACAAGACATTCCACAAAATGTATTATGAAACTCCATTAGCTGGGTTCATTTTAAAAGACATTTTAGCGGGTTTTATTGAATGTTTGCTGCTAAAATAGAAGCACTTTGACCGGAGATGCTAACGAGAAAGAACAATATTTGTGGAACGGAATAATAGCTACTTCTTTGGGCCAACATGAAATGAGCCTTTATTGCAAAGGAAGACTCTATACATGGTCGGTAAGTGCCTTGACGCCTCATATCTGAAGAGAGAGAAGAAGAACGCACTTAACTGGGCTAGTGCTGAGACTCTAAATACCGAGACAAAGCAGAGGGTCACCTTGGTTTCTAGGGATGTGTGGGACACAGTTTTAAAATTGAGACGGAGAGCTTTAGGAAATAAAATGTATGTGATTACACATGGTATTCTTCGTTTATCCTGAGAAGGAAGCAAGATAACCTTACATTTTTCCAATATGGTGTAGCTTATGAGATTGGGTCATAGTGTAATCAGTCAGGGGGAAACTTCTAACTTCCAAGTTAAACTGAGTGTACATAAGTGACATGTGCACCGAGAGAGGGCAGATAGGTCACAGCTAACAGAAACTACGAGATTTACACTTATGCATTCGACAAACTACATGATCTGGAAAACTATTTGTTGATTAGTTGTCATTTTGGGCAGTTAAAACTTTCACAACAAACCATTTGTTTTTCTTCCAACAGTTTTTACATCTTCTGCTGTCAGTTATCTCCACTCCCATGGCGAATGGATTCTTTCATGGGATATTAGCGATGGTTCCAATATTTTACTACTTCCGGTGCCAGTTGTGTTATTTCCTCTCCGAGTTCTACCTAGCCACACGAAACAGTCTAAGAAATTTCGATCTCAATTGTTTTAGTCTTACTTTGACAAAATACGTCAAACTGCGGGACAATATACATTCAAGTTGCAAGGAATTTGGTATTTGAAATTTTAAAACTAAGTGTCATCTACATTCATTTCACAGTACGTATGTGTGTATATGTATGTATGTATGTATATATGTGTGTATTTATGTGTGTATGTATGTATCTATTTGTAAATAGGTTTTATGTATTTTTAAACTTATATAACTAAGAGCAGAAGAATCGAGAACACTATTTCCAGGAAACGAAGCCGGTTCTTAAAGGAAGAACCGAAATGACCCAACCTTTACATCCCTATTTTTTCTCTTTCTCTCTACCTCTCTCTTTATATATGTATAGTAGGATCTGGTTAATTCGAAGTTGGTTAAAGCGAATAATTGGATAACTCGAACCCACCATTATTCCCCACGAAATTATTATTTAAATCAATGGTAAGAAATAACATTTAACTCTAATTTTAGAAGGAAGTGTTTTGATAATTGGTATTTTATATAGAATATAGTTAGTTTTTTCAAGCTTCAAATCTAACTTAACCATCTCAACTAAACCCAAGAACCCCAGGAATGTCAAATACAGTTAATAGTCATTTACTGATAGTAGAAGAAAAAGCGGGGAGTTTTGCACCAGCTGTAACCGGTTTTCCTAGCATTGAGGATGTTTTAGATCTGCTTTAATCGCTTCTGTGTGACAATGTCATCACGTGACGCCCAGCATGAAAGGGGTAAGGTTTATCTTGCTTGTCCTAATCTGGCACCTTTGTCTCTCAGTGACAGTCGCTCATTGTAATCTGACAAGTGTAAATTGCGGTGTTTTTACTATGTCTAATCGTGGAACCTACACAAGAAGGTTGAAGTGATTAGAGGAGTGGAAAAGAGAGTGAAAAAGAAGTGTGATATCGCAAAAGAATATGGAATACAGCCGAACACTTTATTGACATACCATAAAAAATAGATCATCATGGATAGTTGGAAAGTGCGAAATAGAGGAACAAGAAAACGTGTGAGAGGCGTGTGATTATCCTGAGGTTGACGAGTGTGTTTTAAGATTGTTTAAACAATCGTGAGACCTTAATATTCCTTTATGTGGCCCATTAACAGATAAAGTCTGCATTTTTTTTACGGTGAGTTAATTTTTACAGTTTTTAACTTAGAGGTTTTCTATTTACTGTTTACAAACAATTTAGATACCAATTGGTTGGTTCGAATTTCAGATATTTCAAGTTTTTTTAAGATATCCCTTGGACTTCAAATTAAAAAGGTAGGTACTGTGGTTTTTTTGTGTGTGTGCTGAGTAAAGGTTCTACGTTCATATATTATTATATTATATATTATATTATATATATATATTTTTTTACATGTTAATATATATTCTAGACCACTAACATCAGAGACACATTATTTTGGCGTTTGTTTGAGACGTAAGTTTATTTGTATAAAATAAATGATTGCACCTTTTATAGTTCATATGATAATAAACTGTTGTGGACCTAGTTGCAACGAGTGCTGCAACTTACCCCACTGATCTGCGAATAGTTGAACATTATTTGAATACATTAATTTCAAATAAAATAAATATTTATATTAACAACTTACTGATATGCGGAATTAGAAATAACTAACCAATAGCACATAATGAGAAAGACTAAAAAATAAATCAGATATAAATAAAGCAGCAATTCCTTTGTTATTTGTAATTATTTTATATATATGAGAAAAAAGGGGCAGGTACCTAAACGCATGCACAAAAAAATAGCATCGTGTGTGTGTGTACCACGCCATACTACCCGTTTGGCTTTTTGCGGATTTACACTATTGCCTTTTGGGCTAGGAATAAGACAGTGGAATGTAGATAAAATGTACCCGTATTTGCATGGAGGTCGTGACTATCAATTTATAAAAATGACACCTTCAGTTCATCTGAGCGGGATTCTAGCCTCGGTCTCCCCACCAATGGCAATTCAATCTATTGCCAGAGTGACACCTTAGACCGTTTGACCACAGAATTGGGTTAAATTAAATGTTATATAAGTGAAATTCGACACCTTGTCATGAGATTTGTCTTGCCAACATACTCGTTACAACAGCACACGCGCAACGTCCATGCCAGAAAACCGGACCAAGATTGTCACCCAACCATCCTGGCAGAGAGCACTTGTAGATATCTCCACCACCAATGAACTGGCTCCAAACTTGGCTGACGGGCCACGCACAGTCTTGAGAAGTTGCGAGTGACAACCCTCGACTACAATTACCAGGTCGAATAGCGAGGGAACAACATGTAAAGTGACTTCCTGTTACAAGAGTACGAGGACATTTTTATAGTAGAGCCATTCCTCACCCCCCACCCCTCTTTAAAGACTTCCAACCGACTAAAATGTCGTTGTTTCCCATTTACCAGGGCCGCCACGACGATCTATGCTCCGTTTTTTTTTTCTATATCACTAGATAAAGGCGATGTATTTGGAAGATCGCCAATGGCGGGGTATTTCCTTTCCTAAATCTCGGAGTGCACTTGCCGACGAACTATAAATAAAGCTTCATGTATACACGCACGCGCACACACACACAAACATATATATATATAAAAAAAATTCTAAGAAAATTTGTGATCCTCTTCCGAATATCATTTGTTCTCAATAGCGCAGCCAGGCGCCCCCTCTCCGCCCCTCTACAGTATTTACTTGAGCAATTATTAAGCATGGTTAACAAATACGATTGGAATAATGGTAGAGGACTATATTCGGTACACTCTGTTTACCCTAAAGGATAGATCGAAAAATTACTATGTATATATACGTCAGGTCATATGATCTTCTTCATCCGTCACTTTTGACGTATATTACAAATACCTATAAAAATACAATAATACTATAGTAAGGAGTTGTTCATACTACGTACGAAAATCGAGGGGAGGGGGGAGGACTTGGCGTGACCAAAAGTGATGAGGGGAAGGGGGAGATAGATAATGCGTGACGTCTCATTATAATTAAGCGTTCTCTGTTAATAAACCGACTGCGCGCACGTATAAACAAACAACGATCCACTCATCAACTTCGATCGTCGAGTTCGGCGAACACAGATACTAAACGTTTATCACGTCCATTAACCTGTAGTACCACTTTTGATTTTTGAACTTTTTTCGATGTCAAAGTTTTGTACTTGTTTAGTACGTTTTGTACCACAAAGAAAAAGTTTTTTACCCGTACCCGTTTTGAGTAATTAGCATATCAAAGTGGTGACTCCAGGTTAATGCTGTTGTACCATTTTGAATTTTCAACTTTTTTCGATGCAAAGTATTGTACTAGTTTTGTACCGTTTTGTACCACAAAGAAAAAGTTTTGTACCCGTACCTGTTTTGAGTAATTAGCATATCAAAGTGGTGACTCCAGGTTAATGCTGTTGTACCAATTTTGAATTTTCAACTTTTTTTGATGCCAAAGTTTTGTACTAGTTTTGTACCGTTTTGTACCACAAAGAAAAAGTTTTGTACCCGTACCCGTTTTGAGTAATTAGCATATAAATGTGGTGACTCCAGGTTAATGCTGTTGTACCACTTTTGAATTTTCAACTTATTTCGATGCCAAAGTTTTGTACTAGTTTTGTACCGTTTTGTACCACAAAGAAAGAGTTTTGTACCCGTACCCGTTTTGAGTAATTAGCATATCAAAGTGGTGACTCCAGGTTAATGCTGTTGTACCACTTTTGAATTTTGAACTTTTTTAATGCCAAAGTGTTGTACTAGTTTTTGTACCACAAAGAAAAAGTTTTGTACCTGTACCCGTTTTGAGAATTAGCATATCAAAGTGGTGACTCCAGGTTAATGCTGTTGTACCAATTTTGAATTTTCAACTTTTTTTATGCCAAAGTTTTGGTACGTTTTGTACCACAAAGAAAAAGTTTTGTACCCGTACCCGTTTTGAGTAATTAGCATATCAAAGTGGTGACTCCAGGTTAATGCTGTTGTACCACCGTGTCTTACTAACCTTTCGGATTATACGCTTTAAGTACTAATTACGCTAATGGATTAGGAATTGGGAAGGTTGAATTAGAGGAAGTGAACCCGTATTTACGTGGAGGGAGAGTGGAAAACCATTTAGGAAAAAAACCCCTCCAGCTCACCCGACCGAGATTCGAACCTCGATCTCCCCGTCCTCAGCAGTCAAGCTCAACACGACTAGCGCGTTAGTCAACTACGCCACCGAGGCGGGTATGACAAATTTAAAATGAATGAACTAAAATTAACGAATCACTTTATTAAAAAAATGTATATTTATTAAGATGTGTCATAAGATATTTAGAAAGTATATGAAAATTAGCTTTAATATTTTGTAAAGGAGACTACATTTTAAAAAGACAAAATAAATAAATCTAATATGTTGTTTAGAACCACATATTAATACCTGTTCAGGTTATACCCATATGTAATAATTACACTAATGAATAAGGGATGAGGTAGGTTGAATTTAAAGGACGTGTATTCGCATTTGCGTGGAGTGAAAGTGAAAAACAATTTTGAAAAAATCAGTAGACATTATCGGGATTCTAACCCCTCCCCGTCATCGGCAGTCTAATCCAACACTAGAGTGACGCCTTAGACCATGTGGCCACTGAAGTGGAAAAAAAGGCTGTTAAAAGTATCTTAGCAATAAATTTTGTAGGAACAGTGGCTGATCCAGAACAACAAAAATGACAGGAAGTGCACCATGACTAATAATTATATTGCTAACGTACAGCCTTGTAAACATATTACTATCTCGATATGAACCAATTTAAGAAACAAACTTTAAAAACTACGTATAAAATTAACATAAGTAAAAGCGTTTTTTGAGACGACTATTAATAATTAATTATCTTAGTATAGATGATAATAATCATGAAAATTAACTTATTTACATCCAAATTCAACAGTTTTATGAGTGACAGTCACAAATGTTATTTTATTAAAATGTTATTACAATCATTTATTTGAAATGAGAGAAGATAAGTCTACATAAACTCTAATTGAAGTTTCCACGAATGCTTTCTGGCAAATATAAATAAAAAGCTAAAATCTTATTTAAATTATCATAAATATCGGTTTGTAGTGGAAGGGAATTTGATAAAAAGTTGTATATTCTCCTAAAAATGACGGGGGCATGTGCACTGTGTAAGTTCTAAATCACATCAAGACAGAAAAAACGTAATTTTAATGCCATGCTAGAAAGGATTTCGTGATTCACCCAGTGCATCTTCCGAAAATGAAGGAGAAGCTTCTAATGGCCAGTGTGTGGAGTGGATTGGGGATTTGGGGGTGAACTATGTTCACTGTCGAATCTCAACACAATTCTTCCGTCTTACGAGATGTAATATCAGGACGTCATGTCATATCACTGTCCGGCCTGTAGTCATATGAACAGTTCATTTATTAATGTTTCATTTTACTGTTTGGCTGTGTGCTACAGTGGCGAAACCAGGGACTTTCTTAGGGAGGGAGGGAGAGGGGCAAACAAACAAGGTTGTGTCCCAAACTAAATGTCGGTGGTGAGGGGGGCTTGAGGTGCACAGCTCCATAACCACTAGAGGCGAAGAAAATGTAAAACTATTAAATGCCTGTTTATGATATTTCAATTCCTTTTACAGTAACTAAGGGCAGCGACCTTAGTTTAGATACAAAGTATAAAATCTATTTTTCCAGTATTTTTCCAATTTGTAAATTTTGTGACAATTGTAATATGGGTGTAATGGTAGGCTTAATATAATATCTCCCCACAAACCGGGACAATGAGTGTTTTACTTGAAGACAAGAATCGGTGGTGACGGAACACTATTTGGTATGGGGAGGGGGTAGTTGGAAAAATAAAGGGTTTTTCTCTCTAACCCAAAGGGGAGTCAGAATATACGTTCCAGGAAAATGTTGAAAGAAGGTTTATCCACCTAGAAGGTATTCGGAGGTTTTTTTTAACATTTTGAAAATTTAAATCATTCTAGAATCTTTCCGGAATAGTCCTTGACCGGAATTGTTTTTAAAAATGAATGCTCCAGAAGCTATTTGGAATAGTATTTGCCAGAAGATTAAAAAAAAAAGATGCCCCTAGAGGCCATTTGGTAAGATCATAATCCGGCAAATTTTTAAAATTAGTTGCATCTACAATATATTAGGAATTATACTGTCCAGCCCAGTACATTTCTTGAAAATTGATGTGGATCCTCTCCTGGAAAATTTTTGGAAAACTAATTTGAGATCTTGAAAGGGGGGGAATGGGGGTAACTGCTCTAATTGCCCCTACCCTGGGTGCACCACTAGTGTGTTACAATTCTTCCTTTTTTAGTGAAATGTATTGTTTTTGGTGTTGAAAGACAGGTTATATTAATGATAGTAATGAGTGACAGCAACTAACAAACACAAACCTCACACTTCAGGAAACACTTATTACTCTTCTTGCTTTGACTAGCTGACATTAACTATTGTTAGTACATTTTTAGTTATATAGCCTTGTAATGGCCTGGACACAAGCGGACCCCAGCGAATGAGAACATAATATGGAAGGCTAAAATTTTATTTTAAAATGTACAGAGATTTGAATAACAAAAACATACTTACAGCTACTCAAGACAGTGCTACATTTTTTTATAGATTTAAATACTTAATTATATAAATCTTTATTTACATGAATTAAATAATAATACTTCAAAGATTTTACCGACCCTGATAAAAATCTTGGAAAATATATGTTTTAAAATATTTTAGTTGTATATTTAATTATTTTAGATATGAAGCATCAAATAATTAGTATGGATAGGCCTACACAGCGGTGGGAAGGATTAAACATGGCCTGGATTCACTAACAGTGCAATTCTACTGCGGTGCAGGTCTAAAAATGGTGCAACTTTGCACCCAAGATACTCCCAAAGGAAACTCATTATTTGCTCAATTTCCGTATTCACTAAACAAGGTGCCAACTGGTGGCAAGAGTGTGGTGACGTCATCATAAACGTCATCAATTGCGCTCTTTTCGACCAATACTCGTGAAGAATTTACTTTCAAAGTCAAGGCTACTTTATTTTAAATCTCAAATTGAAAATGACAGCAAATTCTTTATGGCTGCTTTACAAAAACAATTTTATTACATTATTTAGTATTTATCTATATTATTAGCTTAAAGCTTAAGTTCCATTAATAAAACATTTATAGAAACTTTAAAACTTATTTTAAAACTATACTAACCGCCATATTTAGTGACGAGATGTATTTGGACTTGGAGGAATACAAACCTCTTTGGATCTAGACAAAGATTACACAGTTCGTGGTTTTGTTTGACATTTTGTTTTGTAACAGTGCAAGAAATATCATTGTGTTGTTTGAATATAACAATTAAACAATAAAAGGTAAGTAATTGCTTTGTTACCATTATCTAAATGAAACAAATTTTATGCTTGACAGACGAATGTTGTTTAAATTTCTTTATTGATAATTGGAGTACAGTTAACCAATTATTGTATTTTAAGCCATTAGATAAATGCCACCATTTATATTAATTGAAGTGACAATCTGATTTGAATAGTTGAGCCTACTCTTGAGTGGTGGCAAATAAATGCTCAGCTTTGACTCTCGAATTGAGCTGCTTCTTTTAGTGAATAGGGATTTGGGTACATCTTTCAAACTTGTGCAGGTGCAACTATTTGCTCCAGTTAGTGAATCCAGGCCCAGAATAGTTTGGTCCTATTTCCCACAAGATCTACTGAAAGAGGTTTTCCTACATTGATTAGCAGCCCTTACATGCTAATGTGGGTAAATTTTATATCTTACTCATCTCCTACACCCCAGCATGATTAAAATATGTGTGTAAAAAATATGTTTCTCTCAGCTGTGGCCTGCAACCCACCCCTCCCTCCCAACTACTTTGGTGGCCGTATCGACTAAGGCGTCACTCTCGCAATAGACTAGACCATCGATAACAGGAAGATCGGAGTTCAAATCCCGGTTGGGTGTACTGAGTTGTTTCCGAAATGGTTTTACACACTCCCCCACACTAATGCGGGTATACTGCATCGTCCCTAATATACTAGAGCGTTATTAGTACACATGTGCCAAACCTAGAGAGGTAGTAAGAGGTTGTGGTGGTGCTGCTGATGGTAATAATAATAATAATAGACACGCGCCTTAAGAGACCACTACAGTGAGTCATTCAAACAACCATGTAATCCAGACGACTATCTACCCACGCTCCATCCCCCTCCCCCTCCCAACCCTCAACCGCTCGGACAAGAGTTTTGGTCGTGACATTTAGTTCCACCATACCTCAGCGACACAAACGACACCTATGGGCCTTTTCTCGGGCATTTGTCTTTAGCCCTGCTATTTTTCATTTGTTTGGTGTTTAGCGTGCATGTTCTGAACCGATTGATTATAAATCAGCACACGAACATGAATATGAGTGAGAGTGAGAGGGCCTAATTTTTCTGGGGAAGGTATTTTCACATACCTTTCAGGATTTTTCTACATGACTCAATTGATATGGGACCGGCGGCTTTACTTTCCCTCGAAGTAAGTAGTGTTATGTATTTTTATCACTCGAGAAAAACCCGTCGATCCTGGCTGGGTTTGAACCCAGGAGCACTAGCTCTGTTCTTACAACCTTAATGGCTAAGGTTCATGATATTCACCAGCTACAAGAAAATAATTAATGCAAATATCTGTGCATTCCAAAACTAAAATCAATTCCTAGGAGTCAAAGTCATATTTTTGCCCAGTTTGGTTCCAACTGGGGCCCCCACCCTTTGAAAATGTGGCCCTCACTGTATCCGGTAGGAAAATGAAAGGGAAACCTTCAGTGTCAGATGTAAAATAGCTAATGATACAAATTATACTACTATAAAGCCACATGGCTGACTCACTCACTGACATTCAGGTTTTCCCACTTCCAGATGAGCTAGAAACTTGAAATTCGGCCAACTTATAACTTCTAGCCTGTAACCAGCGGGAAAATTCCAAAAAGTTAAAAATATATATATTAACCCCCGGAAAAAATGCAATATGTCGGAGCAACTTTAAAGTCGGTGCGGACATTTCTTTGGAGTCTCTTTAGGCTAAATGGTAAGACCTATAAATAAAAAGGCTCTAGAATTACATTAGTTTACATTCGTTTGCAAAGAAAACTTATCGGGGGCTTGGGGGCAAAGCCCCCAACGAGCAAAGTGAGTAAACACGTATATAATCTATGTTGTTTTGTGAAAGTGTGTGTAAGCGCTTATTTCATGATATATTTTTGGGTGCTTAGTAAACTTTTTTGTTTACAGTGTAGATTTCAACGTGATGGATCAACAATGGTTCAAATTTTTACTATGTGGCATATACTAGAAAAATAGTGGGATATATGACGGTACATGAAACTATACATAGATTTTAAAAAGGCCTATGATTCAGTTAAAAGGGAATATATATATATTTAGTTAAGTTTGGAATACCCAAAACACTGGTCAGGCTGAGTGAGGTATTTTTGAGAGATACGCGTGGCAGGGTAAATGTTGGATATCACCTATCAGATGCAATCTCCCCATTACTCTTTAATCCGGTCTTAGAGTCTGCTACTAGGCTAATGCTAGAGAGTAGGAAAGGGTTGACATTAAACGGTATAATACAGATATTAGGGTACGTGAATGGTTTAGGTTTTGGTTGGGCAACAGTAAGGAAGCTGTTGCAAGAAACGCATACATTTTGTTAGAGGCTAGTAAGGAAGTAGTTTTAGAAGTGAACACCGAAAAGAATAAGATAAGATAAAAAAGAAAAAGAATAAGATAACATAGGACACAGATTGAGGACGATGATTTTGGTATTACAGCAAACAACATATGATTTTATAGGGTTAATGAATTAAAAATGTGAATATTTAATCAGCAATAACAATATTAGAATGGAAATTAGGAGAGAGAAAAATACAGTCCAGAAATGCTTGTTATTACTTGGTCAGTAAGTTGTTGGCGTCTTGCCTGCTGTCAAGAAATGTAAAACTCAGAATATACAAAACCATAATTATGTTAGTTGTTCTTTATGGGTGCGAAACATGGCCTCTTACCATAAAAGGCGGAAAGAAATTTAGGGTGTTTGAAAACAAAGTGTTTAAGAAGATATTTGGTCAAAAATTGGATGAAGATAGTGTGGAGTGGAGGAGGCTACATAATGATGCGCTGCATATCCTATACTCATCATCATTGTTAGGGAAATCAAATCTCTCAGGTTACACTGGGCAGGTCTTGTAGTGCAAATGAGAGTATCTAGAACCGCGTTCAAGGAATTGACTGGCAAACCCAATGGATAAAGACCACTAGGAAGACCTAGACATAGATGGGAGGATAACATTTGAATAGACCTGAGAGAGATAAGGTGTAATGAGATAGAATGGATAGAACTAGCTCAATTTAGGGATAGGTGGCGTACTTTTGTGAGTACGGTAATGAACTTTCGAGTTCCTAGCAATGGCGGATTTAACATTTTTTGCGCCCCTAGGCACTATTAAATTATGTGCCCCCTCTACCCTCCCATTTTTTCTCAAGGGTTTTAGGAAGTTTGGAGGAAATAGGTGTTGGGGCGGCGGGAGGGGGAGAGGGGGTGGAAGTTAGTATTGGAGAAAAGATTTCTACGAAAGATAATCAGTCATGTACATGCCCTACAGTAGCTTGAGTTAACATTATGAAAGGATACAGAAGTGAGTTACAAAGCGATTGCAAAGTACATTTATTTATAAAGAAATATTGTCGTTCTGACTTTAACTTGAACTATTTCAATAATGACAATAATTTTTAAAAGTAATTACTAAAAATAAAATATTAAAATAAAAAAAATCATACAAAATGTGCCGCCCTCTAAAGCTACCGCCCTAGGCCTGTGCCTAGTGGGCCTATAGTGTAAATCCACTTCTGGTTCCTAGTACCATAGAATAAGAAGTATTGAAAATAGTTGTTTATTAAGTTGATGCTAAAGGCAAGTTCACACACATATACAAAATCGTGCAACAAGTGTCTATAGACAATATTCCGCGATTGTCTATGGTTAGAAGGGGAACAAAGGGGGTGTTCTGCAACTCCCTAAGGGCCAAAATCGCAGGTCTAGGGTCTCCCATCAGAGATGGGAAACTTGAGAAGAGTTGCGCAACATTTCATAGTGTGGACGTGTGATAGACAAAATCCATTCAGTTTCAGTCCAGCTTGCCAACATGAGAGAAGCTGGTATAGTTTCTCTAAATCTCGTTTCTTTTATTGATATTTTGCTTCCAACCATCTGAAGCAATTCTTCCAAGTCTGAGGTAATTAAACGAGTACAATTTCTAAAACCTGTACCATCTTCGAGTTTCAATCTTTCTAGAACATTGATCCCAAATTTAGGGCCATCAGAAAAAAAATGTTCCGTGTCCACCAAAGTTTTTTTTTACCTTTTTTTTGTGATAATTTAGTATGATTACCGCACAAACAGCGGAGCCACAGGCAGCAACCTCGTTCATGGTTTTGCGGATACTAAATGAAGGTGCGGACGCGTGACAAAGTCGATAGACCACCTTGAGATTTGTTTGCGATTGTCTATAAGTGTGGACAAGACTAGCACTCAATATATATTTAAGGCCGATACACAAAGAATGCTAAGCTAAGCTAAGCTAAGCTGTGCTGTGCTAAGACTTTGTCAGTTTGGTTTCACCCCATTGCTTGCTAAGCTAAGCTAAGCTGTGCTGTGCTAAGACTTTGCAGTTTGGTTTCACACCCATTGCTTGCTAAGCTAAGCTAAGCTGTGCGTGCTAAGACTTGCATTGGTTTCACACCCATTTTTGCTAAGCTGTGATGTCTAGACTTTGTCAGTTGGTTCACACCCATTGCTGCTAAGCTAAGCTAAGCTGTGCTGTGCTAAGACTGTGTCAGTTTGGTTTCACACCCATTGTTGCTAAGCTGTGCTGTGCTAAACTTTGTCAGTTTGGTTTCACACCCATTGCTTGCAAGCTAAGCATGATCCCTCTTTTTTATCCTGAATGTCTTGTTTGAGTTCAGGTGATAGTATTACTGAAGAAAAGATGCTCTTAGTAGTTGTTTTGGAAGGTAAGAAAAATTCAGGAGGTGGAGGTTTCACTTGTTCAATAACGCTTCCATTTTAATGTAAAAACATTTATTAATATAAAACCCAAATAGAATACTACTTAAATACACGTAAAACATATTGAAACAAAACTTCAACACTTCTTGGTTATTTCACCAAACCATCACGTCTGTTCAACACGGAGCCCAAGCTGGTTTATGCGCATGCGCAACGTAATATGGCTCAAGATGAGAGATGGCAGCGTAGCAAGGCATATCTTAGCTTTCTATGTGCAAACTGATGAGTAAGATCAGTCCCTTGGGATGATCAACGTTGGACCACCCTATTTTAGAATAGTGACTATGGAGAATTATTTACAAATAATTATTTCATTATGAACTCATTATTATAGCCTTTTTAGGATTGGTCTTATGACTCTTGGATAAATATCCATCTGGTAGATAAATATCTTTATCTGGTGGATAGGTCAAAATTGCGTCTTATGACTGCAAGTTAGCATTTATCTGCCAAATAAAATGCATTTATTCATCACATTTTTATCGGGAGGTTTAGGTACTTGATAACTTTTATCTCGAAGTTAAAATGGTTGTTGCCATAATGACGCGTTGTTTTTAATGAGGTTTCGCCTATCAGAATCTGTTTTAAGGTTACAATCCTGGTTAACGTGCTTAGTATGCACAGACCCAGGTTCAAACTATATATAAAAATATAACATTTAATTTACACTTTTATAAAACTGATATGCTATTTATAAAGTTATAGTTATATAAGAACCAACTATTTAAATGTGAGTACAATAAATGAGATTTTGTAAACATTGTACCAAATTATTGCCCACATTTTGGCCGAGACCGAAATTAATACTTGCAAGACAACTTAGCTTCTGCGTCCTAGTGACACCATCTGTTTCCTCGCACTCGTTTAGCCGCTATTATTTAGGCTGAGCCTACCCATAAATGCACGGTTATAAACCAAAAAAAATGTTTAAAAAAATCTAACAATTCAACATCGTTGTTTTTTATTTATTTTAGTAAGATATCTAGGCATCTTTCATAATTCTTATGAAATTTTCAAACCATGCTAAAAATAGTTATTGAAATATTTTCGTTAAAATGTTTCCATTTCAATGCATTTTAAATGGAAAAACCAAAATTATTAATAGATTTATTTATTTTCTTTGTACAATTAAGATAGAGTGTTTGTTTATAACATTATTTAATGAATAATTTCTTTTTCTTTTTAAATGTATTTTTAAATTTGGGCTAGCTTCAATAATCACGACGATATTGAGATCTAACGACTCCCGAGTCGACACTCTAGTCATAATACATAGTTTTAAATACAACTTTTCCTTCTACAAATAGTTATCTTAGTTGATAATAGGTGCCGTTAGTATGATCATTACCCATTTATCATCTAGTATCGTTTTGCAAGCGTTGGCTAACCTGCTGTATCGGAATGCAGGCGGCAGTGGAGGGTTAAGCTAATCTCTGTAACCTTCTTGAGTCAAAGAAACATTAATACCATGTGCATTGGGATAAGAAGGGCCAATGTAAAAAATTATGAAAATGTGCTTAGTTAAATATAAACATCTTAATATATTAAGTAACTAAAATACTCACAAAGTCTTAACGGCTATGTGAATAAATAGAGTTGGTCAATACTTACTTCAATGAGAGTATTACTCTAATGATGTATTATTCACACAGCAGTTAAGACTATGTGAGTATTTTAGTTACTGAATATATTAAGATGTTTATATTTAACTAAGCACATTTTCATAATTGGACATTGCCCCTTCTTATCCCAATGCACATGGTATTAATGTTTCTTTGACTCAAGAAGGTCACAGAGATTAGTTTAACCCTCCATTGCCGCCTACATTCCAATACAGCAGGTTAGCCAACGCTTGCAAAACGATACTAGCTTGTAAATGGGTAATAATCATACTAACGGCACCTATTATCAACTAAGATAACTATTTGTAGAAGGAAAAGTTGTATTTAAAACTATATATTCTTACTAAAGTGTCGACTTGCGAGTCGTTAGAGCTCAATATCATCGTGACTATTGAAGCCAACCCAAATTTAAAAATACGTTTAAAAAGAAAAAGAAATTATTCATTAAATAATATGTTATAAACAAACACTCTAGCTTAAGTGTACAAAGAAAATGAATATATTTATTAATAATTTTGGTTTTCCCATTTAAAATGCATTGAAATGGAAACTTTTAACGAAAATATTTCAATAACTATTTTTAGCATGGTTTGAAAATTCCATAAGAATTATGAAAGATGCCCAGATATGTTACTAAAATAAATAAAAAACAACAATGTTGAATTATTAGATTTTTTAAAAAAAAATTTTTTACAACCGTGCATTTATGGGTAGGCTCCGCCTTAACAAATGTTGAGCGTTCTCACCACTCGCTAGGTTGAAGTGCTATCAGCAGGGCTTATACGCATGCGCGCAACAGTAAGAACAGTACCAACCTTGCGTGTTCTAAATAAAATATATTTATCCTACAGATAGCTATCTGGCAGATAAATTTAGTTCATAAGATACGTAAAACATTAAAGTGACTGATAGCTTTTATCTGGTCGCTAACTTTAACCTCCCAATAGCAATATTTTTCCAGTAGTCATAAGACCGGCCCTTAATTTTATTTAAAGTTTTTGTTTCGTACTATAAGTCTTACTACCTATCCGGGCTATCCACATTTAACTACGCTATTATAAGGGGTCCGGGGGGCAGTAGAAATGAAGTATAATTCAGGTAACATGTATCCGTATTTTGCGGCGAAACTGTGGGAAGCCATTTAGCCTCATTACAACCAGTCAGAGTTATATATGTATAATATATTATAATCTGGTTTGTCGAGGATGGGAAGAAGAGGTTACAACTTTGGTAAGGTGTAATTAGTTATTTTTTAATTAAGTGGTTTTCCCACTCTCCTTCATAGTGTATACTCAACTTGTCCAATGGAATTTCTGACTTCTTCCCTGATTTTCCCTGATCATTTTCTAAAATTCCTTACTCAAAAGTATGTCACAACCTTCTAACACCTCTGTTTTTATTGATTTTTTTAGTAACAATAAGATTTAAAATTTAAACAAACATGATTTTTATTTGTATTATCATAACTTACCCACTCCGGTGGCTGCGTGGCTCAACGCGCTAATTTTCAGTAGGCTAAACTGCCGAAGATGGGGAGATAAAGGTTCAACTCTCGGTCGGGTGTATTGACAGTGGTTTCCTAAATGGTTTTCCACTCTCCTTCCACACAAATGCGGGTACACTTCCTATTAATATAACCTTCTTAGTTCATAAAATTATTAGCGTATTAGTATATAAGCGTTTAACACGAACGGGTAGTAAGACGCGGTGCTAAAAAATTACATTACTAAGAATTAGAAAATATAATACACAACATACACACAAAACGAACAAAAAAAGTTTGATCATATTGTAATTTACTGATTTACTAAAAATATGAAATATAATAATCATTAAAACAACATTTTACCGGATTTTTTTTTTAATTTACCAAATTCTCGACTTACTACCGGTTTTTTCTGACCACTTCAAATTCCCGGCTAATTCCAGTTTTCCCGGATGGTAGACACTTTGCTCTCACCATGAAGATGAGGGTATATTTCCTCTAATTGTTTACCTTTCATAGTAACATATGCTCCGAGATGAATAACTAAGATCATGGGAACTGCAAAGACTGGCGATAATTTTAGAATGAATGCAATTACGTAACAATGACTCTAATATTTGAGCAAGCTACAACCAGAGAAAACCCAATTATACATTCAAATCTGTGGAATGCATCTGTCCGTGTGTTTTGTCTGCCCCCCCTAACTCCCCTCTAGCAACCTAGATGATTAATCATCATGATGATGCATGAAATAAACAAGTGTAAAATTGGCCGTCAACTTGTGACTTAGGCTGTTGTTGAGGTGGTATACCGTTCCATATTGGGAGTGAACAATCCATCCAGCGTCTGGAAGGATCTCTGTGATAATATGTACACTATAGATGTCTAGAAGACAGCCGGTAATAAGTTCAAATCACTTGTCAAGAAGGAACTAATTGTCCATCAGCCTTCCTTGCCGCTTGCTTACACTCCGCTTGGAACTCAAACAGAATGTACAGTCTTTTCCAATATTTGAACACCATATTATCACAATATAATGATATTTTCATAGTTAGGGGCAGTGAGAGATTCACACATTTTTCAGACATGTTGAAAAATGTCATAGATATAAAATATATCATTATTAGCACCACGTCTTACTACCCGTTCGGGTTGTACGCACTAACGCTAATGTGTAATGGTAGGGTGATTGTGAGATGAAATGAAGGACCTACAGTTTAATGTGGGATCCGAACCACGGTGGAGGCCTGGCATTCCACACATTCACAAGTTGCGATTAATACACGTCTTGTCAGAGGTGAAGGAAGGGTTTGGCAATCAGATAAATCTGTCCGGGACCAAGGATTGAACCCCAGGCCCCCAGCATAAAAGTCTGACACCTTACCTCTAGACTGCCATGTCACTCATAATAGATATATAGATCTAAAATAAAAATCCTCAAGTATAAAAAAAATCGTTCATCCTGACGGGGATCGAAGCCTAGTCCCCAGAGAAAGAATTAAGCACGCGTTTTAACTAGTTTCAGACTCATTATACAACTCGCAGCTGTGACTTCGTGGTCTAAGGCGTTAGATCCGTATGCAGCTGGGTGGTGGTTGACGGTCCTTCTGGACTTGAACCCGGTCCAAGTGAACTTGGGAGTGGTTTCCCACATATGATTTCCCATTTTGTACTTCTTATTATCTTTCAGTGTTGCCAATATTGTAAGAATTAAATAATCCCGGTGTTCCAGGTCTCTCAGAAGGAGTTTACATCTTCACAGACATTGTATGGATATATAAATAGTCGTTGCAGCGATAGCTACAGATTATTGCGCTAAAAAGTATTCAAAACATTTTAATAGGAAGGTTCTATATAATGAAACCTCACTATACATTTAACCTAAAGGCGTACTCGTCAAACAATATGAATCTTCTATAGATTTTGAGCTTTTGGTGTTTAATTTTGAGCAAAACGTATATTTCCCTCCTTAAAACCACAATGCCAACTTTAAAGTAATTTGACCATAAAGGATTTTATTGCACAACTTTAACAAGCTAATTATAAGCTATAAATAGTGATTGATTGATTTCAATTTATTACAGTTCGAGAGTTTTAAGGGGCCAAACTTGATATTTTATTAATAGCAATAATATAAATATTATAAGTATTTATAATATAATTATTAATAAATATACTATGAATAATCCATTGTGTACACCTCACATGAATGTCTGGTTATACTCAATTTGACAACCCTACTTTAATTACTTTATCTTAATAATGGTACAGGAATCAAATATCAAGTTTGACCCCTTAAAACTCTTGAACTGTATTAATTTGAAATCAATCAATCACTATTTATAGCTTATAATACACTTATTAAAATTATGCATTAAAATGATGATGGCCGAATGACCTTAAAACGTCCAAATTAGTGATCTTTGGGTAAAATGCTCTCCTTAGAACCCAATATTCATGGGATCGAACCCAGGCGGTTTCTAGGGATCTTTCTTGAGTGATTAAAAGCCGTTGTATGACCTCCTTTGTAGGGGAAGCTAAGTCTGCGGCCCTATGGCGATTGTGGTTTGTATATTAGTTTTGTTTGGTAAAAGTGACGAGAAAGTTTTAAAAAAATGTACAGACCTAATTTGAGCAGTGGCTGCGTAGCAAAAGGGAGGGAGGTGACGTTTGTCCTCAATGAAAGAATAAACTTGTCCCCCTCTATATTTATTTCACTTCCCTTTTATATTCTCAAATATTAAGCTGAAAATAAACTTGTATCTAATTACAAATCGCCTCTTAAAGGAATCAATTTTCCAAAATTTGTTGGAAGAGGCCCACTATAAATATATTCCGGTTGCATCTAATTAAAAAAAATCTTGGTAAAGACCACTTCAAATTGTTTCTAGAGGCATCAGATTTTTTTTTAAATTGCAAGGAGAAGACCACCTCTAGCGACATTAAATCCAAAATTTTCAAGAGTATCACTCAAAATAGCTTCTAGAGGTATCAAAATTTCACAGGGTTTATGGAGAAGGGTCACTCCAAATAGATTATAGAGAAGTCTAATTTCTAAAAAAAAAAAAAAAATCAAACACGAGCCACCTCGAATATATTCCATAGGGTCTCCAATTTTCAAATATTTGATGACGTAGGGTCCCAGGCCCTTTAAAAAACCTTTTTGTACGTTAGTCTTCCACTGCCTTAGACAATAATAAGTTTCCGCCGCCAGTGAAGTAGAGAAGTACAAAGAAAGGATGGCCCGTGCCTTGCTCCTGGTACTGGGCCCGGTTTGAGCCCCTGGTGGGTTTGTCTATATGTATTTGGAGTATCATTCCACTTAACCAATTAAGAATTGATTTGGTATTGTTTTAAGACAAAGAGAAATATTTTCCAATGGCCAGAAGAGCCGCTGCGTATATAGCAGAAAAGAAAATCAGGTTTCATTGGAAGCTTCTATCTTTGCCGACATTCTGGACTCAACATAAAAAAATGAGTGGTCGTCTGTCCAAATAGTTGTTTTATCGTCCTGTCATTAACCAGAAATGAGTTTATCAATTAATTATATAGTCATAACATAATTTAATGTTGTCATTATTATTATTATTATTATTATTATTAGCACCGTGTCTTACTACCCATTCGGGTTATACGCACTTACGCTAATGTGTAATGGTAGGGTGATTGTGAGATGAAATGAAGGACCTACAGTTTAACGTGGAATCCGAACCACGGTGGAGGCCTGGCATTCCCCACATTCACAAGATGTCTTGTCAGAGGTGAAGGAAGGGTTTGGTAATCAGATAAATCTGTGCCGGGATTGAGGATTGAACCCTGGACCACCAGCACAGAAGTCTGACACCTCACCCCTAGACCACAAGGTCACCAATTTAATGTTAATTAATGTTAATTTAATGTTCATAAAACTGATTAATGGGTTTAAAATGTGATGAGTCGATAGGTACGGTGTAAATTTATGCAGTATTTGCACAACTCAACGTTTCAAGGAGAACATAATGGTATGGTGCACCGCTTTGGCTTTATCTCTCTTTATCATAAGCCTAGTACGCACTAGGAAACATTTCCCCGACTGTTGTCCAACATTTTGTCATTTTGCCTTTGTGTTTCCAGGCAAGGTAAACATGTTTCCCGTGATCCTTTTCAAATGGGTTACAAAAAACAATGTTGGCCAACATTTCCGACAACAAGCAACGTGGGCTGGTCTGACTCTGCTATTCACTCCAAGTACATCAGTTATTAATATCTCCTTGTGTCATGTCGTGGTCAGCCCAAAGAACTCTGGAACTGATTGAAATATTTCATACAAATACACTGTTGTGGGATGTGACAATTGAGGACTGTAAAAATTGTGTAAAATATAGGATGTTTTTAATATAATAAGTGGACACTTTTCAGTTAGTGTAAATGAACACGAACCCACCACCGTTTTATTCTTCTCTGTCTTCTTGAACATCTCTTAGCTACATATAAACCACAAGCCATAGCAGCGTCACTCAACAGACATCTTTCACTCAACTGAACTCTGTATCAGAAACAAATGTTTCATCATTGTAGTCTGGACGCGAAACAATGTTTCTGCCAACAATCTGTTTCCAACAATGTTTTCAAGTGTGTACTAAGCTTTAGAGAGATATTTTCTAAAAACGCTTTAAGATTTTTGAAACGAAATAATATACATTTTTGCAGAAATACTCCATCAAAGAGCATAAATAAAATAATATACACTGTTACAGAGACATTGATAATAGAGGAACATCTTTGTCCAATAAAGAGCAAAACAATCACTTTCACATTTGAAATACCTGAATCAAAAAATGCTTATAGGTTATAAACTATCGGTTTTATAAAATTATGTTTCAATTAACTTATAAGGTTTTTATTTTTAATGTAATACTACCTTACAATGATAAGCTATCTCGTATCTCAAATGGTCGCGCAGATATCAAAATTGCATAGCCTATTTCTGCTATTGTAAAGTACCCTCAAATTCATTTCCGGGGGAAAATGAAAATTGCCATTTTGTATGTAATTTTAAACACTGCCTAGACACCAAAATCAATCAAAACCATTTGAGAGGATTTAGAGAAAATTGATTTTCTCTTTCGATATCTAATTACAAATTGTACTCGGAGGAACCCTATGAAAACCCTAGATATCAAGGTTTAGCCCAATCGGTAAAATGGGTTCGACTCTAGTCCGAGATACAAACAGACGACATTGCGAAAATAGCATTTTAGGTTTCAGGGGCTATGAAACCTATACATCTCTCAAAGTATTGATTTTTTTTGCGATATTTCTCGTTACGAGGGGTCGACAGAAAGTAAAAAAGGGGTTGGTTTTCATAATAAAAGTATTCGACTCAACGTACATTTGTTTGCAGTTCGAATTTTCCTTTCTACAAAAGCCTACTATTTAAATTTTGCAGCTTAATGTCCCAAATTCACAAATATTTCAATATTATGTCAGTTTTGGGGGTAAGGGGATCCAGGAATATTTTTGTATATATTTCCAAACACAAACACTTTCCTGTGTTTTCCCGGTTCCCTTAACCCTAGTGCTAGAAGTTTTTTTTATCAGTTATGTTAGCCTGTCTTAACCTAAACTCACATAATAACCAACACATGCGCTCAAAGATGAATTCCTCCCTTTCTACTATGAGAACTAGCACATACACACACACACACACACGTCTCACCACACAACACTTCCAAACTCAAACACGTCCGACCAACAACAGCTAAATGCGTAAATAAATTAATATTTCAAATAAATAATAATTGTGTGGACCTTACATAATAATTAATCACTACTGGTTCATATGCAACTAATTAAAACGTTTGCATAAAAGCGACCACACAGCGAACGTAAATAGTATATAATTACCAAATTAACAATGATTAGCCTCATCAAGGCAAGGCTGTTAAAAGTTGTACAGGGGGGGAGGAGAGGGGGGAAAGGGGGGGGACTCGCCCAACTTCAAAGCTGAATTAATTGTATCAAACCAACAGGGTGTGTGTCAGTTATAGGTTGAGCTTCATCAGTGCCTATAAATTCACTTTAATACGATACTGGTAGGAAGAAAAGCTTAGAAATACAAACAGACAATTTTTTGCAGTCATACTAACATGACTTTACGTATAGATTTATTATATTAGTTTTGATAACGTATGTAATCGTCAGCTTTTGTGTTCTTCCTATAAACATACTCCTGTAGCAGTCTGACTACTTGAAGATAAATAACACGAACTCAGATATTGTTTTGTATTAGTAATTTTAAAAAGTTTTGATATCGAACCAATGTTTTCCTGGAAGGATGTACCACAGAGATTATTTTAAAATTAACTATATTGGTTTGGGTATAAAAACAGATAGCAGTGGTCAGTGGAATCAAGTAGTCTGAACATGCGTTTGAAATTTTGTGGAAAACCTATAAAGCTTTGAATAAAAAATCGCCATAATTCTCCCAATTGTATATCAGGTCACGTAGATATTGAGAGTTCACGTGCTATACCTTATTGACCAAGCGAAGCGACGTCCTGTTTTGACTCGACCTTTTAGCATTTCGCCTGTCTGGTGTCTGAATGTTTGTTCCATGATAAATGTCAAATGCGTGAACCAATTTTAACCAAATTTGGCAGGAACATTCTTTGAAACTAAACGTCTTAAAAACGTATGTGTAATTTGTGATCAGGCTTTATTTTTCAAGATGACAGCTGCTCAAATAGTCTTTCGATTATAAGCTTATCTCACAGGATTTGAATTTAAAATTTTAAGTAGTCGATCGAGCATCTCGAGCCTATTTTGGTATCTATTGCAAGCCTGACATCATAAACCATGTGAACAGTGGTAAATATACTATGAATATTATGTACTATTAAATTGTAGTATTCATTGGTTCTCCCTCTCTCTAACTTGATCGCTAAGGAAAAAATAATATCACCTACAAATCCAAGGAGAAATTATAGATTTTTTTCCAACCTGAAACCCAAAGAGAATCTTAAGACTAGAGTAAAATCTAGGTACACAAGACACAACCTCTTGTACAAAAAGAAATTGTACAATATCTTGGTCACATTGATTGCATACAAGTTTTACTTCAGTACAAGACCGTGAAACTTCCAAACGTTTTGATACGAAGGACAAGACTGTACCGAATCAGGGATATAATTGTGACAAATATCATTAAGTTCGTTCTTGGGGAAACTGCAGCAGTAAGAATGGACGTGTACCATTCCTTAGAATGGCTAGGCCATTTATTGTGTGGTTCCTTTAATCCTCTAATTTACATTTAATTTGTGGGTCCGAATCTTGGGCCTATGGTGCCAAAACACACCCGCACCCTCTAAGAGTGCCTGGATCTAAGTTTGGTCTAAATCCGTTAGATAATTCAAAAGCTATAAGGTCCATGTATATGCCTATACCCTCATCCCATTAGTATTTTCTTTGGCAGGCGGTGCCCACTGAGATTGCGAGCGTATGGCGTGGCGTCATGAACCCGCCACTATGTCCCAACATATTTATATTGTGTGGTGGCTGCATGAAGACTGCCCCACGTCCACCACTGGGCCTGGATTTACTAACGGGAGCAAATAGTTGCGCCAGCGCAAGTTTGAAATATGTTCCAAATCCCTATTCACTAAAAGGAGAAGGCGCAATTTGAGAGCAAAGTTGCGCCTTTTATTTACCACCACTCAAGAGTAGGCGCAACTATTAAATCATTACTGTAACTTCAATCAATTTAAATGGCGGCATATTATTGTATTGGCTTAAAATACAATTAGTTACATAACTGTACTCCAATTAATAATGAATTAATTTAAATAACAAAATGTATGTCAAGCACAAAATTTGTTTCAATTTAGACAGTGGTAACAAAACAATTACGTACCTTTTATTGTTGGATTTTTACATTCAAACAACGCAACGGCATTTCTTGCAGTATTACACAACAAAACTACGAACTGTGTAATCTTCGTCTAGATCCAAAGAGGTTTGTATTCCTCCAAGTCCAAAGACATCTCGTCACTAAATATGGCAGTCAGTATGACTTTAAAATAAGTTTTAAAGTTTCTATAAACATTAATGTTTTATTAATGGAACTTAAACTTTAAATTAATAATATAAATAAATACAAAATAATGTACTAATATTTTTTTTGCAAAACATCCAGAAAGAGGCCGCTTCTAATTTTATAGCTAGTTTATGAGAAAAATGTTTAAAAATCTTTGTATATGCTGTCGTTTTCATTACAGATTTAAAATAAAGTAGCCTTGACTTTGGAAGTAAATTCTTCACAAGGATTGGTCGAAAAGAGAGCAATTGATGACGTCACCCTATTCCTGCCACCAGTTTGCGCCTTGTTTAGTGAATACGGAAATGGCGCAAATAAATAAGGCGCATCTTGGGGAGCATCTTGGGCGCAAAGTTGCGCCATTTCTATACTTGCGCCGGAGCAGATTTGCTCCCGTTAGTGAATCCAGGCCCAGTGGTGTAAATCTTCTGAAGAGTCCATGTTGAGGTTTGGAGTCATCAGGTCCATCGGCAAGTGGTGTGTGGTTTGTTGATGGCAAAGACGCCACATAAATTGGCTTTGTGTCATATATTCACCACTTGAAAGTCACACCACACAGCCCCATCATCTCAGCAGGCACCCCCCCTACACTGCCTTTAGAAATGCTTTTAGAAAAGATTTAGCCGATTAAATAATGTAAACTATAGTCTTTTTTTCTAAAATTAGCAAATACATAATTTAATTTATCTCAATACCTAGCAGCACCAAAGCGTAGTTGTCAAACAATACCCCCTCCCCCATTTTCTCCCGTACTTCTGAGAGTAAGTTTAACTTTGGACCCGTTCCTAGTTTAACATTTATTTGATGTCCATAATTTGGTCAAGCTAGAAAATTTAAATCGATTGTTAAAGAAAATTGTATTGCACAACAAACCTGGATCTATTGAACAAAAAAATTACTAAATTTGAAATGTAAACAGCCAAAATAACATAAAACTTTGAACTTAATATTAGAAGCAGATTTTTTTCCTCCTCTATTTTATATTCTACATCCCCCAGTAAAATAAAAAAACATGAAAGCTATAATCAATATGAATGGTAGCATATAACAAATTTGGTGAGACACAAGAGAAAAAAATAAGTTCCCTGAAAGTGTTAAAACCGAAAAACCTAAAGAGGTATTCCACTAATTACCAACTATCGAAGTCAGTTGTCGCGTAGTTGCATAACCTAATCAAGTGAGCATTAAGGGCCTCTTTAGCGAGACAAAGTTAAGATATTTGCGAGCGAGAGAGAGAGAGAGAGAGTAAGAAGACCAGCAGACAAAGTACCAAACACTCTAGACAAGAAGATAGCGGCCAACTTTTAAAAGATGCGTTGCGGTGGGGAGAAGTTTATTTACAGCAGTAAACGAGCAACGAAGAAGGCAACACGACGCGGGCGGGAGAGAGAGGGAGAGAGTAGCCCGGGCCTTGGGGGTTGCTCTAGTATCAATTAGACAGCTAATGAGCTAATTAAATGGGTATTCACTGTAATGAATACCAACGTAGGGATTATTATTAACTGAATGCAATGCTAATTACCGTACGGCAAGAAAAGAGTTATTTAATTAATATAAGACGCCAGCAGCAGCAACAAGACGATAAAAGGAAGTCGGCCTAAGAGTTTCTAGGGGATCTTCTGTATTGATGTGTTGAGGGGGTTTCAGGGGGGACGTACCAAGCGCTGCCTGCCTGGATGGCCGGGGGTTGGGTGAGGGGGCAGGGGGAGACCGAAGGGTCGTTCTTAATTGTGCTTTTCAATTTCGTGCACAGGAGGGGTACAGGCGGTTAGAGAAAGTTCGCCATCCCGACATCCCCTTTCCACTATACCACTTATCCACGTTCGTGTTTTCTGTGTATCCTGTACTTCCCCTTCCGCTTTTCTTTTTCTTCGCAACATTTTCTAAAAGGAAAAGCTAGCATACAACACAAACACAAAGGGGACGACAATGCACAAGAAAGTGGTTGGGGAAGGAGGTAGGAACTGTAACGAAGACGAAAGAAAAAGCAGAAAATGTAATATGGTAAATGTAGAGAGATTTGAAGACTGCTACTAAATATTTTAACAACAGTTGATGGTCTTGTATACATGAATTTGACCTTGGCAATCGTAAACATGTCTTAAATATGATTACCTCCGAGATGAGGGGGAAAGTCAGAATATCGACGATGCACACGTCCCATAAATAGTGCCTTTCAGACGATTACCTCGCCTCTTTTCACTAAACCGCAGCAAATTTATCAAAAACTCGCTTAGTCGTATACAAATGAGCAAAGTTCTCTGAAGATGTTTGTCTCCATTTTAAGTTTTATTTCACGTTGCAATCTGTTCTATCATAGTGAGTTTTATGTGTGACACAGTAGGTTAAAATATAGACTAGTAGACACAAGTGTATTGTCATTGGAATGTTATAAACACGTATGTGGGCACGTGGACTTAATGTCTGTATCGTATAGTTTGGTTTGTCATTGGCGGGAGACCAGGGTTCGAATCTTGATCGGATTTACGGTACTTTTTTCCTTAAAATTTTCCCGTGGTTTTTCCAAGCAAACTGGTGTATTTCCACTCAATATTCTATCTCCTTCATTCATACCTCATTAAATAATATAATTATTATTGTTGTTGTTATTAGCACCGCGTCTTACTAACCGTTCGGGTTGTACGCACTTACACTAATGTGTAATGGTAGGGTGATTGTGAGATGAAATGAAGGACCTACAGTTTAACGTGGAATCCGAACCACGGTAGAGGCCTGGCATTCCCCACATTCACAAGTTGTGATTAATACACGTCTTGTCAGAGGTGAAGGAAGGGTTTGGAAATAAAATAAATATGTGCCAGAACCGAGGATTAAAACCCGGACCGCAGCACAGAAGTCCGACACCTTACCCCTAGACCACCAGGTCACCCCAATAATATAATTAAATGTGCAGTAGATGATTGGAAGACTATATGCAAATATCCCACTCAGTCACAGAGAGTGACAGTAGACTCTTGTAGCCACTCAGTCACAGAGACAGTAGACTCTTGTAGCCACTCAGTCACAGAGAGACAGTAAACTCTTGTAGCCACTCAGTCACAGAGAGAGACAGTAGACTCTTGTAGCCACTCAGTCACAGAGAGAGTGACAGTAGACTCTTGTAGCCACTCAGTCACAGAGAGACAGTAAACTCTTGTAGCCACTCAGTCACAGAGAGTGACAGTAGACTCTTGTAGCCACTCAGTCACAGAGACAGTAGACTCTTGTAGCCACTCAGTCACAGAGAGACAGTAAACTCTTGTAGCCACTCAGTCACAGAGAGAGTAAACTCTTGTAGCCACTCAGTCACAGAGACAGTAGACTCTTGTAGCCACTCAGTCACAGAGAGACAGTAAACTCTTGTAGCCACTCAGTCACAGAGAGAGACAGTAGACTCTTGTAGCCACTCAGTCACAGAGAGAGTGACAGTAGACTCTTGTAGCCACTCAGTCACAGAGACAGTAGACTCTTGTAGCCACTCAGTCACAGAGAGACAGTAGACTCTTGTAGCCACTCAGTCACAGAGAGACAGTAAACTCTTGTAGCCACTCAGTCACAGAGACAGTAGACTCTTGTAGCCACTCAGTCACAGAGAGACAGTAAACTCTTGTAGCCACTCAGTCACAGAGAGAGACAGTAGACTCTTGTAGCCACTCAGTCACAGAGAGAGACAGTAGACTCTTGTAGCCACTCAGTCACAGAGAGACAGTAAACTCTTGTAGCCACTCAGTCACAGAGACAGTAAACTCTTGTAGCCACTCAGTCACAGAGACAGTAAACTCTTGTAGCCACTCAGTCACAGAGACAGTAAACTCTTGTAGCCACTCAGTCACAGAGACAGTAAACTCTTGTAGCCACTCAGTCACAGAGACAGTAAACTCTTGTAGCCACTCAGTCACAGAGACAGTAAACTCTTGTAGCCACTCAGTCACAGAGACAGTAAACTCTTGTAGCCACTCAGTCACAGAGAGACAGTAAACTCTTGTAGCCACTCAGTCACAGAGAGAGACAGTAGACTCTTGTAGCCACTCAGTCACAGAGAGAGACAGTAGACTCTTGTAGCCACTCAGTCACAGAGAGGGACAATAGACTCTTGTAGCCACTCAGTCACAGAGAGGGACAGTAGACTCTTGTAGCCACTCAGTCACAGAGAGACAGTAGACTCTTGTAGCCACTCAGTCACAGAGAGACAGTAAACTCTTGTAGCCACTCAGTCACAGAGAGAGACAGTAGACTCTTGTAGCCACTCAGTCACAGAGAGACAGTAAACTCTTGTAGCCACTCAGTCACAGAGAGAGACAGTAGACTCTTGTAGCCACTCAGTCACAGAGAGACAGTAAACTCTTGTAGCCACTCAGTCACAGAGGGACAGTAGACTCTTGTAGCAACTCAGTCACAGAGAGAGACAGTAAACTCTTGTAGCCACTCAGTCACAGAGAGAGACAGTAGACTCTTGTAGCCACTCAGTCACAGAGAGGGACAGTAGACTCTTGTAGCCACTCAGTCACAGAGAGGGACAGTAGACTCTTGTAGCCACTCAGTCACAGAGAGAGACAGTAGACTCTTATAGCCACTCAGTCACAGAGAGAGACAGTGTATGACAAGTGAAGCTGTCCCTGAAGAAATGGTAAAGCTTCCACTGACCTGGAGGTTCCAGTTACCCTACATTCTTGGACAGGTGAAGGTAAATATCTGCACTGTTTGTTGAAGGCTTACACCTGCCATGGAAGGAGGTTTACATTAGGGCCCTGTACACAAAGCACACAAAGCTAGTTCTAATAACTGATTAGTTTTACGATAGTGTTTGTAGTAGCACTCGAGGTCAATCTACGGTCAACCAGCACCTTGGATCCCATTCCAGGGCGGGGCCATGTAATTTAAACATACTTACCACGTCGGCCGCAAAAACTTTAGAGATTAGGGGTGTATAAAATGCACTTTATGAACCAAATGGTTATAGTCCTATCAATGTAGGATCTACAAACTAACCTAACTTTAAAACAGATATACGTTGTTTGATTAACTGTGGATGAGTAATAGTAATTTCACCAATGTTGCTATTTTGGTCCATGTCCCGGATCAAACCTGGTACTAAGTTAGAAGAAGCGCTGTAAACTGAGCTAAGACAATGGATTAGTTTTACTGGTAGATATAAAACATGTTTAACAAAATACAAATAAAAATTAATACTGTAAGTTATTTCGCTAAAGATGCAAAACTAAGATGATTAATGTATTTAATCAATTGGATAATCCGTAATTAATTATAATTTAAAATCTAAATAAAAGCTGTCAACACTTTAAAATAATAATTATATTATTATAACAATTATGTATTTATTCTCAAGAAAAAGTGAAAATGTTTTAATTTGGTAATCTCATTAAATTTAACTAAATGGGCCCAATTTATATTCACACCCTAATTTTGGTTGGAAGAACAGTATGGAGAAAATTAAAATAAATGTATTCACTAAGTGATACCTGCAGATAACATGATTTGATGTAGGGCTATATTAAAATAGTTTTATTAACTAACTTCCATTGTTCTTCCTACCAAATTCATACTTTACTTTTCCTCGCAAAGGTAAACAATAATTACAGTCAAGCTTGTTCATATAATGTGCTTTTTTAATTATTACAAAAATCGTGAAAATAATAATTCTTTGTCCACAATCTCTTACAGCTAGTTTAGGCTTTGTGCATGAATATCAAATACGATTAAGTGCTACGTACGAGGAAGGTTAAATTTGAGAAGAAATGAAATAGCATGTGTGTGTGTGTTTAAGGAGTGGGAGAAACTTTAGGACAAACTACATTTGTAAGAACTGTAACTGCAACTTCGTGGATAAAAAGTGGTAAACAATTTAGTAAACCTGGCCGGAGAACTAGACAATGCACCTGACAACTGGTCCGCGTGCCCATTGAAAGATTCTGCAACTCGTTGTCCAGACTGTACTAGCCCAAGTTGTCCGACACCTGAATTTCCTCACTTATTCCAGTAATAACTTCCATAATCTTTCCATTCACAGAGTTTGTTTACAGAGCTGTGGAATTCCTCGCAAGCGAACCACACTTCACGTCTCTAAGTGACACTCAATTTACACTTATCATAACAAAGTGCCTTTATATATATATATATTTTTTTTAAATGTTTATATATTTACAGTCGGTAATTAGTGTAGTTTTTAAAATGAAATTTCATTTAGTAACTTAATAAGATCAAGATAGTAACCATTTAGCTTAGTTTTAACTGTGAGGAGGTATTTGAAACTGCGGCGTTACTAGAGTCTTGTGCTCTCCTGATAAAAGAAGTCGAAACACTTGTGAAGAATAGACAGCTCCATACCGTCACGTGGTTAGTGTGTCTGATGTAACCTCGACATAACGTTTATAAAACAACGTTGGAGACAATCTTTAAAACAAGATGTCCGACATTTTACTCTAGTTGGAAGTATGTGTGCTAAGGGTCCCGGCTCGGCCGAAAAAATTAGCATTGATGAAATGCGGGTTTCACCTCTCGAAATGATGAATCAACAAGGTGTTGTGTTTGTTATAGATTTAAGTTATTTTATAGGTCCTGTGCTGATATAATCATTCGGTTCATAGAGTGGACGTTAAATACCCTAAATAATAATGACTATAATAATTTAAAACAAAATAATTCCAAGACCAGAGATGATCTAAGAAAGTTCGTGTATGAGTATTTTCCTTTTTTTAATGTTATATTTGTATTTCATAGCCTTATAGATACAGATGATCCTATTTCAAATAATTATGCGTAGTAAATTCTCTTTTTATAGAAATAATAAAAATTGCATGCTAGTGACGAAAAGGTCCGGCCGACCACAATCCCAATGCATGATCTCAAAATATAAATTATAGTTATAATCCTAATGCATGATATTGTAAAGTTAATTTTAATTCTTATTCATGATCTTGGAAAGATAATTATAATCTCTATACTTGATGCTTGAGCCAAGTAAATCGCGAATTGAAATGACTGTACATGTAAATATTCACAAACGACTTATTTTTCTCCGTGTTATTATTTTGAAATGTTATCGGTACAGGCGTATTAAGAAAATAAAATATAAATCGGCGTTCAGACTTTAATACATTATAAATACCAAACTAGTGCACGGCACAGAGATCATTCGACCCCGTGACAACCTCCTCGTTAAAATACCACCTCAATCAATTCACTTCAACCCCCTTCTATTCCCCTTATTAAAAAAAGGAGGGCTAATTAGTGTGTTCATTAAAACGCTAACTGCTGCACGTTTGAAGCCCAGAAGGCTAACCTAGGAGTCATCATCTCGCCAAAGACCAAAACACTTCCATATTTTACATGGAAACGCATCATGGCTGCCGTCCTACTTAATTGACTACCAGTTATTAATGAACCTGAAGTTATATTTGAACTTTCTCTAACAGCTGGCTCCAACTTTTTCTCTTCCTCCTCTCTTCTCTATCTCGAGTCTTGCCGTATCTCAACTCGAGCAAGTCTCGTTCTGTCATCGTTTACCTTTCATATTTATTTTCATTCGGTCTCTGTTCCGTCTCTATTCTGGATAGCTATTAATTTAGTCTCCTTCTTTTACACATGCAATATATCTCTGTTTTCTTGTTTCATCACCGTTGGCATTCCTTTGATTTTTCTTAGCTATCCTCATACCGAAAGAGAAGAACTAAATAGAGAAATATATTTGGCATGTCCACAAGTTAAAATCCAAACTGCACACAATATTGTTGCTAAACAAACTAAACAAAGCTACCACATTTGACTCGTGCATAAAGGATCTAAGTCCGTATTGGAATTTATTATTATACTGAAGCAATTTGTTTTAAGGTGGGGGTAGAGGGAAGATGGGTTGAAGGCAGTGTTTTCACAGTTTTTATAACAGCACATTTTTTTGGCCAAAATTGATAAAATATTGCATATATACAATAGAAATAGGCCTATATAGTTTAATTTTCATCTCATGGCGGGCGACCTCAACAGCTGTTCTTGAATATCTGTCAAGGGTCTCTTAGAATTTGATACATTTTTCTCTTAATTTAAAAAGTTTCTTTTCATATGCTAATATACTCATGATATATTCAAAGACTACCTTTTTTTTAGCACAGCGTCTTACTACCCGTACGATTTATATGCTTCAAAAAATGTTGATATAATAATGTGAAGAAAATTACACTATATTTCTAGATGAGTAATGTTTTATTTATTTCGGCCAAATAAATATTTTGCTTTAAAAAACTGCAAAAACACTGCCCTCTTCTTTAATCACCTAGACTCCCACCTTAAGGCCCTGCCTACCCTTCCTGGCGGCGTGTTGAGCTTTCAGCTCTAAAATAGATGGCGTTGCTAACGTTATACAAACTGGTGGATTCCAGCCATCAGGTTGGCAGAACTACTGGTTTGTTTAAACAATTGGGAGACTGGCGACCACGACCGGTAATCAGTAAAGGCAGAAAGCAAACTTTTTCCAAGAACTGAGAGAGATAAGAAGTGTAGTGCCGGACCGTAAAGTGTGTAGGCGACCAAGTTTGACTAAACGTGGGGAGACATAACGTCAAGATACAATCACACTCTCGAGCAGAAAAATTAGCTTATTCATTCCAGTCAGCTAGACGTCCATTAACCTGTAGTACCACTTTTGAATTTAGAACCTTTTGATGCCAAAGTTTAGTACTAGTTTTGTACAATTTTGTACCCGTACCCGTTTTGAGTAATTAGCATATCAAAGTGGTGACTCTAGGTTAATACAGTTGTACCACTTTTGAATTTTGAACTTTTTTTGATGCCAAAGTTTTGTATCCGTACCCATTTTGAGTAATTAGCATATCAAAGTGGTGACTCAAGGTTAATGCTGTTTTACTACTTTTTAATTTTGAACTTTTTTTGATGCCAAAGTTTTGTACTAGTTTTGTACCGTTTTGTACCAGAAAGAAAAAGTATTGTACCCGTACCCGTTTTGAGTAATTAGCATATCAAAGTGAGTACTCCACGTACTCCAGGTAAATGCGGTTGTACCCCTTTTGATTTTGAACTTTTTTTGATGCCAAAGTTTTGTAATAGTTTTGTACCGTTTTGTAACACAAATAAGTTTTGTACCCGTACTCATTTTCAGTAATTAGCATATCAAAGTGGTGACTCCAGGTTAATGCTGTTGTACCACTTTTGAATTTTTTGATGCCAAAGTTTTGTACTAGTTTGTACCGTTTTGTACCAGAAAGAAAAAGTATTGTACCCGTACCCGTTTTAAGTAATTAGCATATCAAAGTGAGTACTCCACGTACTCCAGGTAAATGCGGTAGTACCCCTTTTGATTTTGAACTTTTTTTGATGCCAAAGTTTTGTACTAGTTTTGTACCGTTTTGTACCAGAAAGAAAAAGTATTGTACCCGTACCCGTTTTAAGTAATTAGCATATCAAAGTGAGTACTCCACGTACTCCAGGTAAATGCGGTTGTACCCCTTTTGATTTTGAACTTTTTTTGATGCCAAAGTTTTGTAATAGTTTTGTACCGTTTTGTAACACAAATAAGTTTTGTACCCGTACTCATTTTCAGTAATTAGCATATCAAAGTGGTGACTCCAGGTTAATGCTGTTGTACCACTTTTGAATTTTTTGATGCCAAAGTTTTGTACTAGTTTTGTACCGTTTTGTAACACAAATAAGTTTTGTACCCGTACCCATTTTGAGTAATTAGCATATCAAAGTGGTGACTCCAGGTTAATGCTGTTGTACCACTTTTGAATTTTTTCATGCCAAAGTTTTGTACTAGTTCTGTACCATTTTGTACCACAAAGAGAAAGTTTTGTACCCGTACCCATTTTGAGTAATTAGCATATCAAAGTGTCACGTGACTCCAGGTTAATGCTGTTGTACCACTATTGAAATTTTTTCAAATAAATATCTGGTGAGGGTAGTGATAAATAATAATGTACACTTATTTATCAGAGAAAAATTTATTTAAGGTAAAATTAGAGATAACTTATTTTTGAAGGTTTTGTCACTAACTATAATAAATAACCTATACGATTGAGTATGTAGCCTACGATTTTGTCGTACCATTTATTTGAGTTTATTAGTAAGCAGGTAAAATAAAAAATAACTAAAATTTAATGTGCTAAATTTGGCCACTGTGCTTTGGCTAATTTTTAAAATTTAAAGGCCAAGGTGGCAATAACATATTTTAAAAGCAGTTTCATTTCGAAGACTATAACAATTTTGACTATAAATATATCTGTTATTTTTATTACTGATATTACCACGTCATACTACCTGTTCATGTTATACGCATATATGATAATCTAATTGGGTGGTAATGAGGAAAGAAGCATTTGAGAGGTTATCTACCAGCATTTTTATTTTGGAAGATGGGGAAACAATTTAGGAAAAACTACCCTCAATAGACTCGACCAGGATTTGCACCCCAAGTGCTCCGCTATCAGCAGGCCAATTTAACACTAGTGACACCTTAGACCACTCAGCCACTGAAGTGGGTATCTGTTATTTAATACGGTGTTTACAGTTTCCAAACATCTATAGGATTTACACAATTTTCCAGAAATAAATGTTTTTGGGAATAAATTTTTATCCTATTGGTAGAGTTTAACTTGAGTAATATCTCTATGGTGTCAGCCTGCAAGCAGGCTATACCAATCGAGAGGCTGCCGTATGTTGGCAAAGATAGGGCCAACATTTTCAAGCTGAGGGTGCCATGTGGTTAGCACAACGAGCCCTCCAGACTTTTATCTCAGTTTTCTAGACTGAAGCGCTACTTATTCATTCAATTATCTCCTCATTTGTCCTCACGAGGTTGATTTTGGTTCCGTTTCAGACCCACTAATTCACAGACAGAATTAGGGGCACTGGGGATCAAACTTGGCACTTCAGTATCTGAAGCCAGTAAATCTGACCACTATACAACAGAGGCGGTCGGGTATCAAATACTTACTTACTTACTTACTTTATGGCATAGGAAACACAAAAGTTCATTAATTTTAATGGTTTTAAATATATATTTACTTATCATCGGCTTCATGTCGTGGTCAATATTGCTAAAGTGCTATGACTGAGCACTAAGTGCGTAAATTAATCAGCTCAATAACTTGACTAGTTCGATTCCCTGTTAGGTTGAAATTACTTAGTACTAGCGTGATACGAACTCGGCCAAGGCACAAGAGATTTTGAACATACAATAAGTGCGTTACAGAGTGTTAGTAACATTTACTTTCAGCTAAGAGCTTTTCTTTAAAAAAAAAAAAGTACTTGAAATATCAGAATAATCGCTGCATTGTTATATAGAAGTATTTATTTGTATCTTAATTTTGATATTATTTCTACAGTAAATAAAATAGTATCGCTGCTCATCCATTGTACTTAAATTAGTAGATACAGATAGCCTAAGCGCCAGTAATATGCATACCGTTAAAAAAACTTATCCTTTACTACAAGAAGTTAAATAATCAATTATATCTTTGCTTTGCTTTGTGCGCCCTTTCTTCATAAACTTGTTATTCACAAGGATATAAAATAATATTTTGTAAATACTTCTCCACCTCAAAATTTATACAATCCATTGGATTTTGTTCGAAAGCAAAAAGGTCACATATTGTTAATTATATAAAAAGTAATCATCGTGGGTACTTTTTGTTCGGGATTTGATACATTTCTTCCAAAACGAGCGCACAAACTGCGAGAATGCAACAAGTTCAAATTAAAAGTAATCACATTTAACACGCTAATAAAATAAAATTAACATTTTCACATCTTGACTACCAAAAACTTCGTTCATTAACTTTTTGAAAAATAACTTATTCCAAAGTCCAATGAGAGTCAAATCCTAGACCGTAAAATAAAAACTAGTATATAAAATTATACTGAGAACGTCTCCAAATTACATTTAGACCAAACTTTATTTAAAATAACTATGTTTGATATGAGCAGGAATGTTTATTTTTATTTATTATAATAGTGGATTAAAAATTCAATGTACAGTAGTTTTCATTTATTTTGAATATTAACACTTATTATTACAACGTGTAGTGCTAAAGAATGAGAAAACTCAAGAAAGAATATAAGATAAGAGTGAAGAATTTTACATGTTTTACTGTCTCAGTTAAATAAGGGCTAATGTCATAAAACTTTGTGTATGGAGAAGCATGTGGCTTTTTCTTTGAAAATAATGTATCACTAGAGTAATACTCTCATTGAAGTAAGTAGGGACCAACTATATTTATTCACACAGCAGGAAGACTTTGTGAGTATTTTAGTTACTGAATATATTAAGATGTTTAATTGTTTATATTTAATTACGCAAATTTTCATAATTGGACATTGGCCCTTCTTATCCTAACGTACATGGTATTAATGTTTCTTTGACTCAAGAAGGTCACAGAGATTAGTTTAACCCTCCATTGCCGCCTGCATTCCGATACAGCAGGTTAGCCAACGCTTGCAAAATGATACTAGCTTGTAAATGGGTAATGATCATACTAACGGCACCTATTATCAGCTATGATAACTAGTTGCAGAAGGAAAAGTTGTATTTAAAACCATGTATTTTGACTAGAGAGTCGACTTGGGAGTCGTTAGAGCTCAATATAGTCGTGATTATTGAAGCTAACCCAAATTAAAAAATATGTCTAAAAAGAAAAAGAAATTATTCATTAAATAGTATGTTATAAACAAACACTCTAGCTTAATTGTACAAAGAAAATAAATAAATCCATTAATAATTTTTGTTTTCCCATTTAAAATGCATTGAAATGGAAATATTTTAATGAAAATATTTCAATAACTATTTTTAGCATGGTTTGAAAATTCCATAAGAATTATGAAAGATGCCCAGATATGTTACTAAAATAAATAAAAAACAACAAGGTTGAATTATTAAATATATTTTGTTCTAAATTCTTTTGTTTAGAACCGTGCATTTATGGGTAGGCAGGGCCTTAAGGAGGCCACCTACCGGAGCTATGAGACGCATGGCAAACGCTCAGAAATCATTCGTTATTTAGCTAATGGTTTATTTTAAAATATATTTCACAGGAAATATAGGCAAATACATATAGTTGGAGAGTAAAAAAACTTTTTTTTAATATTCATAGTTTTAAAATCTTATTTGAAACGGTAATATATGCTCATATCAGTTGTCGTTTCATACGAAATGTCGAACTTCAGAGTTTAAGGAAATATAAATAGTGAATAGAATAGATCTAGCCTCCGTCAAAAAAAGGTCATTATTTAATATGGTCATGCTTAAGTCTATGGACATGTGGTCTAAATGTGAGGAATATTTAGGATGGATTGCTAGCGACGGGGAAGTCTAGATTCGAATCCTGGCCAGATATTAAGAAAGGTATTTTTCCATAATGGTTTCCCACTATCCCTTCACAAAAATGAGGGTAGATGTTCTCTAAATTTTACATTCGTATAACTCAAACAGGCAGTAGTAGATGATCATCCCACCTTAACAAGCGTCCCTCTCCTTCATCTCACCATAACAAGAGTTCCTCTACTTCATCTCACCTTAACAAGAGTCCCTCTCCTTCATCCTACCTTAACAAGTGTCCCTCTCCTTTATCCTACCTTAACAAGTGTCCCTCTCCTTTATCCCACCTTAACAAGTGTCCCTATCCTTCATCTCACCTTAACAAGTGTCCCTATCTTTCATCTCACCTTAACAAGAGTCCCTCTCCTTCATCCTACCTTAACAAGTGTTCCTCTCCTTCATCTCACCTTAACAAGTTTCCCTCTCCTTCATCTCACCTTAACAAGAGTTTCTCTCCTTCATCTCACCATAACAAGAGTTCCTTTACTTCATCTCACCTTAACAAGAGTCCCTCTCCTTCATCCTACCTTAACAAGTGTTCCTCTCCTTCATCTCACCTTAACAAGTTTCCCTCTCCTTCATCTCACCTTAACAAGAGTTTCTCTCCTTCATCTCACCATAACAAGAGTTCCTCTACTTCATCTCACCTTAACAAGAGTCCCTCTCCTTCATCCTACCTTAACAAGTGTCCCTCTCCTTTATCCCACCTTAACAAGTGTCCCTCTCCTTCATCTCACCTTAACAAGTGTCCCTCTCCTTTATCCCACCTTAACAAGAGTTCCTCTCCTTCATCTCACCTTAACAAGAGTCCCTCTCCTTTATCCCACCTTAACAAGTGTCCCTCTCCTTCATCTAACCTTAACAAGAGTCCCTCTCCTTCATCTCACCTTAACAAGTGTTCCTCTCCTTCATCCCACCTTAACAAGTGTCCCTCTCCTTCATCTAACCTTAACAAGAGTCCCTCTCCTTCATCTCACCTTAACAAGAGTCCCTCTCCTTCATCCCACCTTAACAAATGTCCCTCTCCTTCATCCCACCTTAACAAATGTCCCTCTCCTTCATCTCACCTTAACAAATGTCCCTCTCCTTCATCTCACCTTAACAAGTGTCCCTCTCCTTCATCCCACCTTAAAAAGAGTTCCTCTCCTTTATCCCACCTTAACAAATGTCCCTCTCCTTCATCCCACCCTAACAAGTGTCCCTCTCCTTCATCCCACCCTAACAAGTGTCCCTCTCCTTCATCTCACCTTAACAAATGTCCCTCTCCTTCATCCACCTTAACAAATGTCCCTCTCCTTCATCCCACCCTAACAAATGTCCCTCTCCTTCATCCCACCCTAACAAGTGTCCCTCTCCTTCATCTCACCTTAACAAGAGTCCCTCTCCTTCATCTCACCTTAACAAGAGTCCCTATCCTTCATCTCACCTTAACAAGAGTTCCTCTCCTTCATCTCACCTTAACAAGTGTCCCTCTCCTTCATCTCACCTTAACAAGTGTCCCTCTCCTTCATCTCACCTTAACAAGAGTTCCTCTCCTTTATCTCACCATAACAAGAGTTCCTCTCCTTCATCTCACCTTAACAAGAGCTCCTCTCCTTCATCTCACCTTAACAAGAGTTCCTCTCCTTCATCTCACCTTAACAAGAATTCCTCTCCTTCATCTCACCTTAACAAGTGTCCCTCTCCTTCATCTCACCTTAACAAGAATTCCTCTCCTTCATCTCACCTTAACAAGTGTCCCTCTCCTTCATCTCACCTTAACAAGAGTCCCTCTCCTTCATCTCACCTTAACAAGTGTCCCTATCCTTCATCTCACCTTAACAAGAGTTCCTCTCCTTCATCTCACCTTAACAAGTGTCCCTCTCCTTCATCTCACCTTAACAAGAATCCCTCTCCTTCATCTCACCTTAACAAGAGTTCCTGTCCTTCATCCCACCTTAACAAATTTCCCTCTCCTTCATCCCAACTTAACAAGAGTACCTCTTCTTCATCCACCTTAACAAGAGTACCTCTCTCCTTCATCTCACCTTAACAAGAGTACCTCTCTCCTTCATCTCACCTTAACAAGAGTTCATCTCCTTCATCCCACCTTAACAAGAGTTCCTCTCCTTCATCCCAACTTAACAAAAGTTCCTCTCCTTCATCTCACCTTAACAAGTGTCCCTCTCCTTCATCTCACCTTAACAAGAGTTCATCTCCTTCATCCCACCCTAACAAGTGTCCTCTCCTTCATACCACATTAACAAATGTCCCTCTCCTTCATCTCACCTAAACAAGTTTCCCTCTCCTTCATCCCATCTTAACAAGAGTTCCTCTCCTTCATCTCACCTTAACAAGAGTTCATCTCCTTCATCCCACCTTAACAAGAGTTCCTCTCCTTCATTTCAACTTAACAAGTGTCCCTCTCCTTCATCTCACCTTAACAAGAGTTCCTGTCCTTCATCCCACCTTAACAAATGTCCCTCTCCTTCATCCCAACTTAACAAGAGTTCCTCTCCTTCATCTCAACTTAACAAGTGTCCCTCTCCTTTATCCCACCTTAACAAGAGTTCCTGTCCTTCATCCCACCTTAATAAGAGTAACTCTCCTTCATCTCACCTTAACAAGAGCTCCTCTCCTTCATCCCAACTTAACAAGAGTTCCTCTCCTTCATCCCACCTTAACAAGAGTTCCTCTCCTTCATCTCACCTTAACAAGTTTCCCTCTCCTTCATCTCACCTTAACAAGAATTCCTCTCCTTCATCCCACCTTAACAAGAGTCCCTCTCCTTTATCCCACCTTAACAAATGTCCCTCTCCTTCATCCCACCCTAACAAGTGTCCCTCTCCTTCATCTCACCTTAACAAGTTTCCCTCTCCTTCATCTCACCTTAACAAGTGTCCCTCTCCTTTATCCCACCTTAACAAGAGTTCCTCTCCTTCATCTCACCTTAACAAGAGTTCCTCTCCTTCATCCCACCTTAACAAGAATTCCTCTCCTTCATCCCACCTTAACAAGTGTTCCTCTCCTTCATCCCACCTTAACAAGAGTACCTCTCTCCTTCATCCCACCTTAACAAGAGTTCCTCTCTCCTTCATCTCACCTTAACAAGAGTATCTCTCCTTCATCCCAAGCGGTTCATGTATTTTTTTTATTCCTCCTCTTCCTCGCTTACAGTCGGCCTCGGACTAAACTTTCTCCACTCTCCTGGCAGTCTCCCATCATGCCTCATTAGTTAACGAGGGGGGACTATTTTTACTCCCCTCACCCCTTTCCGTCCATTCCTACCAGAGACGGAAAGACACCGTGTTATTTTTATTGTCAAACACAGTACGATTCTATTGATACATCACAGTGGTTCGAGGTTTGGAAACTCCTTATAACAATGGTTCGGTACATACACCCCGTCTAAGATAACAGTGCAGATAAGTTACAGCCAGCAAGCTACCAGATCAACTCTCATGTATCCATTCGCCAAACCACATGTTTATTTGTTATCACTTTTGACAATCAAAACTGTCACAACAAACAATTTGTTTTTCTTTAAAAAGGGTTTATACCCTCTGCTGTCAGTTACCTCCACTTCTATGGTGAATGGACTATAGCTATGGTTCCTTCTGACAATCTCACTTTAAGGTTGGGATGTACGGGACGTGAGTTAAGGCAGTGTTTTTTTTTTTTGCAGATCTTATAACAAAACTTATTTTTGGCCAAAATAAATAAGATATTGCTTCATTACAAACATAAAGTTTAATTTTCTTGCTACGGTGTTATCAAAAGTTGTTTAGTATCTAATCTACTAAGCATGGCGGCATTAGATGACAAAACATTTAAATGAAGAGAAAATGTCATCAATAAATTCCAGGACACCCTTGACAGATATTCAACAACTGTTGAGGTCACCATGTAAACAAACTTACCTTAACTCGCTTCGCCTACATCCCCACCCTAACCTCACTTCACGAACTTCGCCTCGTCTTACTACCCATCTGGGCCATTTATAACTACGCTAGTGTGATAAGGGGACGGAAGGAAGGCTTGAGAGAAAAACTCGTAAGCGGCCGAGGAAACGAGCCCGACATTTAGTTGGCGTGTCCACCGATGTGAGTTCTGTATTTTACTAGAGTATTCAATAGTACAGGACGTTGGTAAAATACTTGATACCAGTAAACCCGTGTGAAATCTCGCACATTCAGCCTCCCCCCCCCCCCCCCCCAAAAAGTTTTAGTCTTTTGTTGGAATTAAATACTCAACGAAGTGTATACACAGAATAGCAAAGAGAGTTTATTAATGTGAACGTATTTACAATTTACAATACCTCTTTGTATACAATATTTGATGTCATAATACAATATTCTTGAATATTTTGTTTGTCATTTTCGGTAATTGATACAAAAATATTGTTAGAGTTAGTGACTCTTGAAAAGGCTACATAGAGTTGTCCATGAGTAAATACACCATTTGGCAAGTACAATCCTGCTCTTTGAAGCGTCTGTCCCTGTGAGTTATTATTATTATTATTATTAGCACCACGTCTTACTACCCGTTCGAGTTATAAGCACTTACGCTAATGTGTAATGGTAGGGTGATTGTGAGATGAAATGGAGGACCTACAGCTTAACGTGGGATCCGAACCACGGTGGAGGCCTGGCATTCCACACATTCACAAGATGTGATTAATACACGTCTTGTCAGAGGTGAAGGAAGGGTTTGACAATCAGATAAATCTGTATTGGGACCGAGGATTGACCCGTGGACCCCCAACACAGAAGTCTGACACTTTACCCCTAGACCATCAGGTCACCTATGAGACTTATTGAGTCATTGCAAAGACAAGAAAAATATTATATAGGTTTTTATTTTAACTTACATTTTAATACAAACAATGGGTTTTAACGTTAACCGAGTAGGCTATGTCAGAAGTGGGTATAAAATCCTACCCACTGATACCTTATTCACTTCTGTAGGCTTTGTATTAGTTGAGCAAAGGGTATGTTGACAACAGAAACAATATATATGATTTGTTTTCTTGGAGATGCAGGAACGGCCATTTGTCTGGTCGCATCTAATGTAGGAATAAATGCACACAGGGATATTGGAACAAGACCCTGCATCGTTCTTGACCGCGTTCGGTTCAATTGTAAAATACTCCTACATTTGACAGTAAAAAGAAAGAGGGTTTTACCCCACATCGGTGGACATGTTGACTTGATCTCAGGCTCATCTGGCCTGGTTTGTCAGTGACGCGGATCGAATCCCAGCCGGGTGTACAGAGGGCGGCTTATCCCAGAATGGTTCTTCACTCACTCTCTCTCTCTCTCTCTCTCCACGCACTCGCAGTTACATTTCCTCTGAATTCTACCTTACTCATCCTTATCCCATTTACGTAACTAAATGTGAATAGCTCGGGCGATTAGTAAGACTTAGTGAAAAAAAAAGGTCCTTATCGTTTAGTAAAATAAATACAGTAGCCACGTGGCTTCTTTGGTGATGACTGTCAGCTCACAGCTGAATTATCACAGTCAACATTCAGGCATATACCTAAATTTTGACTGTCAGAAGTGACAGCTGCTAAACACATGTTTTTGCAGATCATATGGTTTGGCGTAGGGATACATAATTTGGCCTGGTAGCTTTTCAAAGCCGTCAACTGTCAGCTGTGAGCTGTCACTCAGCACCAAAGAAGCCATGGGGCTACTGTAGATAGAAATCCCTCTTATTATTAGGCCTAATATTTCCAAAAAGTTTTTCTAAGCCCTACAACTTAATTCAGTGGGTACGCTACACTGCTTAGTATTTTAAGGGTTCCAGGTTCAATTCCCTGAATGGTCAAAAAAATGTATCATCGGTGAACTGTGGATTTCTCCTTTTAACGGTGATAAATTAACGTAGGGGGCTGGATGTTGTGTTTATTGTAGATTTAGGTTAATTTATATGTCGTGTGCTGATATAATCGGTCGGTTAAGAGAGTGCACGTAAAATAGCGATACCTTGAATATTTTTCATTTATTTGAGGTATTTAACGTGCACTTTCTGAACCGACCGATTTATATCAAACTAATAAACAAATTAACTAAAATCTACAATATTCAAAACATTCACCCTCCAGACGTTAATTCATCCCTGTGAAAGAGGAAATCCACATTTTAACAATGATACATTTTTCGGTCGTGCCGGAACCGAACACGAAACCCTTAGCACTATAGAAAGGCACGCCAACTAGTTAGTTAAGGTGTCGGACTACCTTAAATACAAATGAATAGTAGAATATTTTATCATGGTTACAGGTTTGTTTCCTATTTTAAAAAAAATAGAGTCAATTAAAGTGGTTATTGTGTTGTATTCTTCCAGTTCTATTTTAAAGTCCCCTGTCAATGAAAGAGCCGCGCCAAACGAGTCAAGAGGAGTGTGTGTCGACGGAGACTCGACTAATCAAACAACGAACGCTAAGGCCAATCAGCGTCCGGCAGGAGCCCTCCACGACCGATACATAGAAGCCAAACAACTAATCGCGCCGTGAGACTAATGACTCCGAACCGTTCAATCTATTTCTGAAAGAAAATTCTAATTAAAAACTTAATGTCGGAATCAAAAAGCTCGTGTCGTGTAGAATAAAAAGACAAATGGGGTGATGGTGGAAGCCCCACAGACTTCAAAGCACATTGTGTGTTCCATGGCTGGCTAATTAGCTCCAAGGAGAAAACAGATAAAGGAGCGCCTAGAGCGGCACAGTCAATGCGAACTCCGTAGCTATTCTTATCTCTATAATGCAATCGCAAGGTGACCGATATCGGCTACAATGGACTCGGAGTCATGACAACACAATGCCGAGATCGGGTCGCCCGATTTTGATAGTAAGAGTTAAAACTGTTAATGGAAGACCGCATGAACGTGAAACAGTCGTTTGGTTACTACTAAGCCGGGTCCACACTCGTGTCGTTTCCGGATCTAGACAACTGGGCGCGGTCAAGACTAGGCGCTAGTGTAGAAACATGGTAATTGTTTTAGGTAAATATTCATTTTTGACGTTGTTTTAAAAAATAATAAAAGAGGAACCCTAATTTGTTTGTACTTATAAAGTTAGCACGGCCTTAAAAATGTGTGTTTTAGTTATATAAAAAGAGAAAAATGTGTTTTAATTATTAAAAAAACGAAAATTAGGTTAGGTTAGATTTTTTTATGTTTTCTATGCGTTTAATTGTGTTACTTTTAATTAAAATATCAAGTATAAAGTTAGCGTGGCCTTAAAAATGTGTGTTTTAATTATTAAAAAAAGAAAAATATGTATTTTAATTTTAAAAATTAGGTTTGGTTAGGTTAGGTTAGGTATTTTCATTTTTATGTATTAATTTGTTTTAAATATCAAGTAGTCTAACTTTATAAATACAATCAAATTAAGGTTCCTCTGTTATGATTTTCTTTTAACTGCTCCAAAAATGAAAATTTACATAAACCAAAAATTACATTTTTACACTGGCACCCAGTCGGTCGCGTCCAGTTGGCAGCACCTAGTTGTCCTAGGCTGGAGCGGGTGACAATACACACGGTCACGGTTGAGACAAAATCTCGGCAGATTCTATCCTCATTCCGTCGCGACCAATATTTTCTTGTCATTCGTCTGTTTTATCGGTGGAATTATATATATATATATATATATATATATATATATATATATATATATATATATATATATGTACTAATAACGCTAATGGTTTTAGGAACTGAGACGCTTATATTTATGGAAAATGTACCCGCATTTACGTGTAGGTTGAGTCTACAACCATTTCTAAAAACCAACTTCATTACACCCGACCGAGACTCGAACCTCAATTTCCCCGTCATCATCAGTCTAGCTTACTGCGAGAGTAGCACCTTAGACCACGCGGCCACCGAAGTGGGGGATATATAAGAGAGATTAACCGGTAAGACCGGACCTGTGACAGTGTTTGGTTCAGACCACGTCCGGACGAGTCATATCCTGACCCCTGCGAAGGCGAAATACCGACCAGGGCCTCTAATTTTGAAACGTGCGAGTAGCAATTCGCTAGCGTATTTCTCTCATCTCGCACACAATCTCGCAAACCCCTAATTTTGAAACTTCTGCGCTGCGAAAACTGACGTCACACGATCGAATAGCGAGCGGATTCTACTCGCCAGCCTCACACCGTACGAGACAGGCCTTGTCTATCGAATAGGCAATAAAATAACAAAATGGATGCCATCCCCTCTTCGGTTGCAGCTTTCTGAGAGTGATTTTGTTGAAATAAACCTATCACTGTACAAAATAGGTTTACAGAAGAAAAGAATATGATTGCTTTGTACACTTTATGCAATCCTTCAATACAAATATTTGTTTGGGTGCAAACGAAACTATATATTCTAATTTTTTCAATCTCCTTAATAGTCAATTTGGGTGAGTCGGTAACGTGACCGTTTCATGATCTAAGATTCGCGTGTTCAAATCCTTAAAAAAAAATTTCTTTTAATTTATCAGACTTTAAACTTTAATTTTAAATGATCGTATTAGTAAGCATAAAATATGTTTTAAATATATTTTATAGAAATACACAAGGTATTTGAGTCTACATAGACTAACATAATAGTCGTTAAAAATAATTTAAAAAGGTATTAAATTAAAAACGCTAAGCCTACATTAATTTTGAAATTTTGTATGTAGGTGATTATTTAAAAATTAAATTAATGGGTTTTATGACATAAAATTGTACACATTTTAAAATAAGGCTTGTACACATTTTAAAATAAGGCTAAGTAAGCTAATTATTATTCGCATAGTAAAATTTTTTAGGGTATATTTATGTTTTAAAAATAGTTGCGAAAATAAAAAAATATATTACTGAATTCTAATTACGAAAACGTGATTTAAATTCAGACAAAAATTAAAATATTATACATAGGTTGAGATTGAACTCGTGGAGGTTCGAATACGGGTTCAGCGCGCTACCAAGTGTGCTAGATTGGATTGTTACATAGGATCGGTTTTTATTTGAGTCATATATATCTTTGAGAAAATTTTGAGACAATAAGTTTAGATGTATACAATTGGAAGATGGTTTCCCAATGAAACTAAACTAACCGTTGTATATGTTGTAATCAATACAATAATAATGTTTACTTTCAGTTACATATCTTGTATAATGACGTGTTGTGGCATACCATCGCCTCAATCCTTTGGCACGTCATGGTTTTACAGTGTTGTCGGATTGAAAACTCAGTCGCAAGCGAAACCACACTACACCGACTCGCAGGACAGTAGAAACCTTTCAAAATTAGCTCTGTTTCAGTACAGCCTGCGATTTGCGAGTTAGCTCGCAAGCGAGTATTTTCACAAGTTTCAAAATTAGGGGTCCAGAAGCGGGATGCAGCGATCTGATGACGCGTATAACTCTCATTATCGGGTCGAGGATACAAGATCTCATCAAAACCGACCGACGAGGATCTGATACAAGCGTGGACCCGGCTTAGGGCCGTTCCGGTTCGAGCGGAGAAAGTTATGTACAACTAATGGCGAAATGAGGACAAATGTATTTGTCATGGTTCATTTATTTTCAAGCTCTTCATATAATTGATACTGTATTTTTAAATTTATTTATTTGTTCATACTGGATTTTTAAAGCTACAAGGCTTTTTCAGTGCACAAGGAAATAACTTGAATTATTATTTTTTCAGTTAACCTGCATCTGAGCTAAATATCCAATTGAGCTTAAATATATTTATTTAGATTAGCAGATATTGTTCAAATCGTGTATTTTAGATTAACAAATTTAACTGACTTCATCACAGCTGTTTTCGATATTTTGTAGTTTATGACCACAACTTTTCTCTCCGCGGCCATCACGACCCTTTGATAACTTAAAAGAGTTCAAATCCTAGCTTTTAACTTTTTTCATTGTGTATTACTACCGGCCCAGACTATCTACCGTTAACTACACAGGTGGAATAGGTGAAATCTAGAGGAAATGTACCATTATTTTCTTAGAGAAATATTAGGATAAACTACTCCTGGCCGGAATTAAAATCCTTACTTCACCTTCACCAACAAACCAAACTAAATGAACGTGACATTAAACCTGCATGTCCACTAATGCTAGTTTTAATTATCACCTCTGACAAGACGTGTATTAATCACAACTTGAGAATGTGTGGAATGCCAGGCCTCCACCGTGGTTCGGATTCCACGTTAAACTATAGGTCCTCCATTTCATCTCACAATCACCCTACCATTACACATTAGCTTAAGTGCGTATAACCCGGATGGGTAGTAAGACTCTGTGCTAATAATAAATAATAATATTATGTAGTAAAAGAGAATCAACAAGCCTGGTGTTGGGAGATGACTTAATATAATTCTAGCGGCATTACAAGGCTGCCACAGTAAACAAGTCAGCAATAAGCTATCAGAATGGAATAGCCAAAAGGAACCTAAGCAGTAACTAGGTCGTTTTTAGCACATTAACAACTTACGTTTCTATTAGAATTTCGCATCTTCGTATAGTCAGTAAAATCCTTGAAAAAGTAAATTTAAAGCTAAAAACTCTATGTTGTGACCACACCCAAAACACGCTGCGACCAGGGGCGAATCCAGATCATTTTCATAGGGGGGTCATAATCATAAATAACATAGTTACTTACAATGTTATATTTATGTTTAAAGCCATTTAATAGTTTCTCATTCATATTTGATCTTATGTAGGTTTTAAACCGTGGTCATCCTCTCCTATTTTTAAAATTAGATAGTTTTTATAAACTATTTGGAGTAGCCCTCCTTCAACAATTTAAAAAAAAATTCTTAACTCTAAAAGCTATGAGTAGTCTTCGATTTGATTTTTTTTAATTTAGATTATTTTGTAAGCCATTTAAAGTGTTGCTCACCTAGAAATGTTTTAAATTTGGATGCCTCTCAAAGTTATTTAGAATGATCCTCACCTTAATTTTTTATGATAATTAGATACCTCTAGAAGATAATCTTTGAATTGATCTTCCAACGATAAAATTTTGAAAATGGTATTCTTTAAACAAAAATTCATAATTTGGAATTTTTTTCCCCAAGACATTTTGGAAAATTAGATGTCCTTGGAAGCTATTTAGAGCTTCCTCTCCTGATTTTTCTGCCAGTTAGATGCCTCTAATATTGTAGTAATTTATTCCAGGGAGGGGTAAATTATTTCCAGGGGGTCAGAGTCCCCCACAGTTCCACCGCTCCTGCTGTCCACATATACTATATATTCTATATTCGTGTGTGAACTGCTCTCAGGCGATTATTAGTCTTCTTTGACGTGTGGTAGTCAGTCTACTGTCTCTATGAGGAGCAATGATAGTTACTCGCTATTCAAGACACATATTCTTACGCAAAAACGAATATTTTTTCCACACTTGCCTGAGTCATGTCGAAAATTGAATAAACGCGGACGAATAACGCACCCGTGGGCCCGGATTAAGAGGTGCCCGCACGTAAAAAGATACAAAATTGTATAATTTATCTGTGTTGTATTTTCTTTCTAAAATTTGAACTTTTTTTTGTATTAATTTTCTAACTTTCACAGGGGGTCAACTGACCCTTTGACCCCCCTCCTGAATCCACGCGTGGCTGCGACCCCCAAGTTGTAAACCGCTGCTTTATTATAACACAGTTGGAAGCAATATTTAACTAGTAAACTCCCTGAGATGTAGAACTCAATAGTTACTTTATCAAAAAAATTAGCAATTTGGCCATGTTTATTTAAAAACATTTTAAACTGTAAAATAAATAAATAAATGGAATTTATCAATATTTCTACAGTATTTTTATACCGGTCTACCAATTTCCTGGTTAATAACCTGATGGAAGTTGCCCTATAATGTTTATAATGGTACCTGAATAAACTATTCAAAACATATTGTACCTGAATAAACTATTCAAAACATATTGTAATATAGCACGTGAGGATGAAGGGAATTCCCCCGACATTTTATTTAAAAAAATTATGGAAAATTCGAAATAAACACTCTAAACAACATGGCTATACGAAATTTCATGAAAATCGAACACCAAATAACAAATTTAAAAATGTATCCCACACTTTAAAATGTTAAAGGGTGAAAAAAAATATTTTTTTTTTGTTTAATTAGTATATTTAATAAAAAAACTATAAAAGTTGTAACAATGTAACACAGCACTATTACTCCTCTTTCTTCATTGTTGCCTTGAGCCTATTTAAATTTCTTTCATGAAAGCCTATATTAAAAAACAATGAAATAAGATATATCTATCAGTTCAATTCAAACTAGTATGGATACTTGCTAGAAAAATTAGTTTATATTTCAGAAGTCAAACATTAACACTATCCTAAATGTCTTCATTTCATCAGTCAGAGCTTTCGATAAGAAAACAATTAAATCTTTCTTAACATTCACTGCATTTATGCCTTCAAATTTAATAAAGCCCTAATTAAGGAATTGGCTGTACAACATATGATAATTTTAATCATAAAACTGTGACAGTCTATTAAATCACAACTAAAAACAATAAACCATAAACAAAACATTGGCTAACAATGCTGGCTGAGTGAAATTTTGCTACTGGGCAACTCATGTTCCCTCATGATTTGTATACATACCACATTCAGCATACACTCACCGACCGTTGGCTCTGTCTACTGACAACGGTGTTACTAGACTACTTGATTAACAAACATTTATACAATCTACTAAACAAGGGATCACCTTTAAATGTTTGATGATTTTTGAAGTTGGGATTTTTTGTAGAGTAGGGATCAACAGTTGGGAAATTTTAAATTTTTCTCTATAAGTCTGTAATTAAGGACTTTCATAATAGAAATTAATGGGATATAGTATAAGCCTATAATTTCCTAACTCCAGATTTCAAATCCCATAACATTCCCAACTTTCAAGCTTTTAACCAACATTGGGGAGGTGGGGGTTCCCCCTGGCGTGACGACCTTGGAGGGAGAGGCTGTTTGGGGAATCAACTCGTCCACCTAATGATAGGCCTAGAGTACACTCGTCCCTGGAGAGGTGGTATTTCACTGTTACAGATCTCTTATGTATCCATTCGACCAGCCACAAGATATGCAAGACCACGTGTTTATTTGCCGACACTTTTGGCAGCCAACATTTTTACGACAAACCATTAATGTAATTAAAAACCAGTTAATGATTTTTAAAAATCCCATTAGTATAATATAATAGTTTAAAAACAACCTTGACCACAATCAACATGGGTCCGATGGCTTTACTTCCCTTACGAAGGAAGTTGTGCTACAGATTTTTATCGCAAAAGAAAAATCCATTGACCCCAGCTGGATTTGAACCCATGAACATTGGGTCCTGAGAGGAGCACTTTACCTCAAGACCACCGAGATCGGCAATATTATAATAAGGAGATAAGATATTGCATGTGCTTTCCTATAAATAATTATGTTGTTTAGTTATCTATAACATATATGCATCATTTTAAGAAATAGAGGAAGTTCGTTTTGCTAACGGTCTTGTCCACAGAACAAGATAAATAATTACTACGTTCACTTGACCCCTAGGAAAGAAGTATTATGAACGTTAAACAAATCTAGATTTTTTTGAAATGTGGATGTTTGATGACCCCCTGAAACAGAAAAGGTTATTTTCACGATGTCGTCTGTACCTGAGCTGGAGCCTAGAGCCGGAACCATTTTACCGACGGGGATAGCACTTGGTCTTCATAAGGTTGCCCTGAGGAGTATTAGAAATTTGATATCCAACCCTAAAATAGAGGGAGGTTTTTTGAGGGCAGAATGAGACAACTTCGATTTTATCAACATTTGCTCAAACAGTTTTGATTGCAATTCTTATTTACCCATGAAAATAATTTTAATGGTACTTTGCTTAATCAAAAAAATTCCAATTTTGATCATAATATCCCCGCAACTATTTGAGATCCAAAATAGTGGGTTGTAAAGGTTAAGTATAAAAAATATAAATTATCAATTTGAGATATATTTTTATAAAACCAATAGTTTCTGAGCTATAAGCATATATATATATATTTATGCTTATAGCTCAGAAAATGTTGGTTTTATAAAAATATATCTCAAATAGATAGGTTATATTTTCAACAATACCGTATATATATATATATATTTAGATCCCTAGAGTTTTAAAGGAGCCGCTTGGACTAATTATTTCACACCAAAACAGTACAGTCAAGTTCAGTCGCGTCAGACACTCCTCAGCATTGGGAGCACTGAATGCCTGCATATTGAATACGTCACGTTCAATCCAATCAAGACTGGTATTGACTCCACCGGTTGAATTCTGTCAATCTTTATACGTCGTGTGTGTGTTTACTTCACTGCTTTTTCTGTTTCGTTTAGTCAAAGTTTTCACATGTTTTTAATAATGGATGTTCACCTCTGACAAGACATATTGTGAATGTGTGGAATGCCAGGCCTCCACCGTGGTTCGGATTCCAAGTTAAACTGTAGGTCCTTCATTTCATTTCACAATCACCCTACCATTACACATTATCGTAAGTGCGTATAACCCGAACGGGTAGTAAGACGCGGTGATAATAATAATAATAATAATAATAATAATAATAATAATAATGGATGTTGAAATGCCTATTATTTTTGGGATTATAGTGAAATATACTATGTAAAAAATCATTGAAATAAATATATTATTGGTAGTAAACGAGTAAAATAAGTAAACATAAGATTTAAAGGAACCGAACGTATGTCTTCTTAAAGGATCTGCCCGTAATTTTATTTTTTGTTTTATCATTTTTCTACGAGTCATCCTACGAAGAATAATGCAAGTACCAACATCTACAATCGTCTCGTACAATACCAGTTCAACGAATTGAATAATTGTGTCAATCCCAGTCTCTGCACCATCAGTGTTGCAGATGTCACAATACCTTTGTTTTCTACCAAGATATACGTCATTTTTAAAATGTGGTCCACACGAAAATGGAGGGCAAGTATATTTACATCTCGCTATAGAATTGAAAACATTACATTTTAAGTTTTATATCTAAAAAAAATTAAAAGGGTAAATTATTTCTTTTAACGATGATTTACGTGAAATGTCCGAATGCTGAGATCAAAGCACTCTTTAGTGGCTAGACGCATCAATCCATACTTGATCAAATAAATAGTACATTCCTAACAGTGTCAAAAGAGAACATTTTTAGATAGTTGAAGATCAATTATTTTAATGTTTTTGGAACTTCAGAGTTTCCCCTCCCATGATAAATACAACAATGTGATTATATTTTCCTTTCTACGGTGACCTTAATAGTAAAGATGGAAGAAAATCATCTAATAAGATTCATGTTATCAGATCATAATTGTATTAATGCTTATATAAATTAAACTTATTTGCATAATATTCTACCCCTAAAACTTATATATTAAGCTTGAAAAATGAATTTATATTATCGTATCTACACAGCTTTAGAGTCTACATTCTGACTCCAACTACGGTTTGAATTTACTCAAAAATATGTAGCATTGAGAAAGTATTTTGTTAATATAGTAAAATTTTCCTCGAGACTGGCTAAATATCCCTTTTTTAAAGTGCAACAAATTTTGAAAAGGTTTTTTTCCCATTCTACAAACACATGCATTAATTTTTTATCACCGCAACTTACCTCCCATTCGGGTTATACGCTTATGTACTAATTACACTAATGATTTTAGGAATCAGAGAAGTTATACTTTAAGGAAGTGTGCTCATAATTGTGTGGAGGAAGGGTGGAAAACAATTTTTGAGAAACCGTTCTCAATACATACGACCTAGATCCGAACCTCAATATCTCCGTCCTCAACAATCTAATCTACTGCCAGTGACTCATTAAACCATGTAGCCACCGAATCGAGTGTGTAAGTTTGTGTAGTCGTGTGGAACCTAAAGGGAATGAATGTCCCTATTAAAATTCAGTATATGATCAATATGAACGAAGACACACAAACTAAACGGTAGTCTACACCTAAATAATAAACACACAAAAAAAGGTTATTTGTTCAAAAACATCAAGCTTATTTTTATATAAATTTTCAATCATTTATAAAAAAAATAAGATTTAAAAAAAGACAAAATTCAGATTATCGTTCATTTTTATAACAGTTAATATTGTACCTGTATAGGTTAAACTCGCTTTGCCCCCAGTGAGTTTTCTTTGCAGGTGGATGTAAACTAATGTAATTCCAGAGCTGTTTTTTAATAGGTCTTACCGTTTAGCCACAAGAGACCTCCAAAGAAGGGTATGCGCCAACTTTAAAGTTGCTTGCAATTTTGATTTTTTTTTCGGGGCTTAAAAATTAAAAATTTTAATTTTTTGGAATTTTCCCATCGGTTACAGGCTAGAAGCTATAACTTTGCCAAATTTAAAGTTTCTAGCTCATATGTAAGTGGGAATACATTAATGTCAGCGATTTAGCCATGTGGCTTTATAGTATATGGATATATCAAAATATAGCACGATCCTGGTAATAGATATTTGTTAATAACTTTGTTAAGACACGCACTGCTAAGCCATTAACAGATAACACCATTTTATACATAACAGTTATTTATGAATGATGTAGTTATTACAATGATCTAATCTATTTATATTGATGAATATACTTATAAGCTGAGAATAGCTATACAAAGTGAGTTGCGTGCTCTGAGTTTCAAATTTTTAAACTCAGACATTCAAAACAAGAATTACAGCTACTCACTCCTATTGCCCTTTTTTTGATGTTATTCACTTGGACCTGCTATTGTGGTTTAATTATGCTAAGGAGGGTTCAAACTTAGTTTGAAGTATAAAAGTGATTACATTTCAAATAAGTGTGAATACATGTAACTGATGTTTAAATCACGACGATTTAAGTTAAATGGATAAATATAATATGTAGTCATTTCTCAACCCAATGATCTATGGAGAATAAGCCAAGTTTGGACCGGCGTGCTTAGATCTTCAATACACTCTATTCTATTCAGAAACCTACTTTTTTTTTTACAAAATTCACAGATATTCCAGTGCTTTGATTAGATTTGATGAAATTTACTAGGTTTTCCGTTTTTTCGAGGAACAAAAAAGTGTTTTTTCTGGATCTCTAGGTATGGGGCCATCAAGAAACATTTCATAATTCAAGTGAATGCTCACCACTCGTTATTTAATGGGCGTAACAATAATAATATTACCTAATTATATTCAACTTACTGCCACAAACACTCACAGCTGATGATCATTGGAATATGCATGTTATTTTGAGAGATTGTTTACTGAAGGGAGTTTATCCCTTTTCTTAAAAGAATGGATATATATTTTTATGTTGCATATTTAGAATCTTCTGGTATTATTAATACATTTTAAATAGAGAAACGCGCTTTAATTATTGACGTTTCTATTGGAAGTTAAAGAGGTCCGATTAAATAGCGTTATCCACTTTTAGCCTATAGATTTCATTTTATTGTCAAGTCACTTGACTTTGTAACATGTCACACCTTCAAACAAGCCAAGCCCCACGCCTCATTTGTTATGGTATTGTTGACGTTCATAATTTGATCATTAAGGTCATTGCTCTTCAGAGAATTTAAATAAACCTAGTTGAAATGGTACATTTGTGTGTGTATGTGTGTGTGTGTGTGTGTGTGCACCGGAAGCCGCCACTGTCTCCATGCTACAGTGACTATGACGTCACTGCACACTTGTGGCAAGGCAACGAGAAACCTCGTCATATCTGCTAAGCCACATACTGGACTGGTACCAAATTATTCACGAGGCTCCCTATTACGTAAATTAGCCATACCAAGGGAACAACGCCAGTAAACGTGTAAAGGACTGCGCAGAAGATTCATCGTGACAGAATCTCTCTATGGTAGCATGTTTGTTTCCTAGCAGAAGATTCACCTTTACAGAATCTCTCTAAGGTAACATGTTTGTTTCCTAGCAGAAGATTCACCTTGACAGAATCTCTCTATGGTAACATGTTTGTTTCCTAGCAGAAGATTCACCTTGACAGAA
>JBCFYV010000024.1:8453236-8658783 GCA_039000515.1 Timema cristinae
ATCGCGAATTGAAATGACTGTACATGTAAATATTCACAAACGACTTATTTTTCTCCGTGTTATTATTTTGAAATGTTTTCGGTACAGGCGTATTAAGAAAAGAAAATATAAATCGGCGTTCAGACTTTAATACATTATAAATACCAAACTAGTGCACGGCACAGAGATCATTCGACCCCGTGACAACCTCCTCGTTAAAATACCACCTCAATCAATTCACTTCAACCCCCCTTCTATTCCCCTTATTAAAAAAAGGAGGGCTAATTAGTGTGTTCATTAAAACGCTAACTGCTGCACGTTTGAAGCCCAGAAGGCTAACCTAGGAGTCATCATCTCGCCAAAGACCAAAACACTTCCATATTTTACATGGAAACGCATCATGGCTGCCGTCCTACTTAATTGACTACCAGTTATTAATGAACCTGAAGTTATATTTGAACTTTCTCTAACAGCTGGCTCCAACTTTTTCTCTTCCTCCTCTCTTCTCTATCTCGAGTTTTGCCGTATCTCAACTCGAGCAAGTCTCGTTCTGTCATCGTTTACCTTTCATATTTATTTTCATTCGGTCTCTGTTCCGTCTCTATTCTGGATAGCTATTAATTTAGTTTCCTTCTTTTACACATGCAATATATCTCTGTTTTCTTGTTTCATCACCGTTGGCATTCTTTTGATTTTTCTTAGCTATCCTCATACCGAAAGAGAAGAACTAAATAGAGAAATATATTTGGCATGTCCACAAGTTAAAATCCAAACTGCACACAATATTGTTGCTAAACAAACTAAACAAAGCTACCACATTTGAATCGTGCATAAAGGATCTAAGTCCGTATTGGAATTTATTATTATACTGAAGCAATTTGTTTAAGGTGGGGGTAGAGGGAAGATGGGTTAAAGGCAGTGTTTTCACAGTTTTTATAACAGCACATTTTTTTGGCCAAAATTGATAAAATATTGCATATCTACAATAGAAATAGGCCTATATAGTTTAATTTTCATCACATGGCGGGCGACCTCAACAGCTGTTCTTGAATATCTGTCAAGGGTCTCTTAGAATTTGATACATTTTTCTCTTAATTTAAAAAGTTTCTTTTCATATGCTAATATGCTCATGATATATTCAAAGACTACCTTTTTTTTAGCACAGCGTCTTACTACCCGTACGATTTATATGCTTCAAAAAATGTTGATATAATAATGTGAAGAAAATTACACTATATTTCTAGATGAGTAATGTTTTATTTATTTTGGCCAAATAAATATTTTGCTTTAAAAAACTGAGAAAACACTGCCCTCTTCTTTAATCACCTAGACTCCCACCTTAAGGAGGCCACCTACCGGAGCTATGAGACGCATGGCAAACGCTCAGAAATCATTCGTTATTTAGCTAATGGTTTATTTTAAAATATATTTCACAGGAAATATAGGCAAATACATATACTTGGAGAGTAAAAAAACTTTTTTTTAATATTCATAGTTTTAAAATCTTATTTGAAACGGTAATATATGCTCATATCAGATGTCGTTTCATACGAAATGTCGAACTTCAGAGTTTAAGGAAATATAAATAGTGAATAGAATAGATCTAGCCTCCGTCAAACAAAGATGGTCATTATTTAATATGGTCATGCTTAAGTCTATGGACATGTGGTCTAAATGTGAGGATTATTTAGGATGGTTTGCTAGCGACGGGGAAGTCTAGATTCGAATCCTGGCCAGATATTAAGAAAGGTATTTTTCCATAATGGTTTCCCACTATCCCTTCACAAAAATGAGGGTAAATGTTCTCTAAATTTTACATTCGTATAACTCAAACAGGCAGTAGTAGATGATCATCCCACCTTAACAAGCGTCCCTCTCCTTCATCCCACCTTAACAAGTGTCTCTCTCCTTCATCTCACCTTAACAAGAGTCCCTCTCCTTTATCCCACCTTAACAAGTGTCCCTCTCCTTCATCTCACCTTAACAAGAATTCCTCTCCTTCATCTCACCTTAACAAGAGTTCCTCTCCTTCATCTCACCTTAACAAGTGTCCCTCTCCTTCATCTCACCTTAACAAGAATTCCTCTCCTTCATCTCACCTTAACAAGTGTCCCTCTCCTTCATCCCAACTTAACAAGTGTCCCTCTCCTTCATCTCACCTTAACAAGAATTCCTCTCCTTCATCTCACCTTAACAAGTGTCCCTCTCCTTCATTTCACATTAACAAGAGTTCCTCTCCTTTATCTCACCATAACAAGAGTTCCTCTCCTTCATCTCACCTTAACAAGAGTTCCTCTCCTTCATCTCACCTTAACAAGAATTCCTCTCCATCATCTCACCTTAACAAGTGTCCCTCTCCTTCATCCTACCTTAACAAGTGTCCCTCTCCTTCATCTCACCTTAACAAGAGTTCCTCTCCTTCATCCCAACTTAACAAGAGTACCTCTCCTTCATCTCACCTTAACAAGTTTCCCTCTCCTTCATCCCACCTTAACAAGAGTTCCTCTCCTTCATCTCACCTTAACAAGAGTTCATCTCCTTCATCCCACCTTAACAAGAGTTCCTCTCCTTCATCTCACCTTAACAAGTGTCCCTCTCCTTTATCCCACCTTAACAAGAGTTCCTCTCCTTCATCTCACCTTAACAAGAGTTCCTCTCCTTCATCCCACCTTAACAAGAGTTCCTGTCCTTCATATCACCTTAACAAGAGTTCCTCTCCTTCATCTCACCTTAACAAGTTTCCCTCTCCTTCATCTCACCTTAACAAGAGTTTCTCTCCTTCATCCCACCTTAACAAGAGTTCCTGTCCTTCATCCCACCTTAACAAGAGTACCTCTCCTTCATCTCACCTTAACAAGAGCTCCTCTCCTTCATCCCACCTTAACAAGTGTTCCTCTCCTTCATCCCACCTTAACAAGAGTACCTCTCTCCTTCATCTCACCTTAAAAAGAGTATCTCTCCTTCATCCCACCTTAACAAGTGTCCCTCTCCTTCATCTCACCTTAACAAGCGTCCTTCTCCTTCATCCAAACTTAACAAGTGTCCCTCTCCTTTATCCCAATTTAACAAGAGTTCCTCTCCTTCATCTCAACTTAACAAGTGTCCCTCTCCTTCATCTCACCTTAACAAGAGTTCCTGTCCTTCATCCCAACTTAACAAGAGTACCTCTCCTTCGTCCCACCTTAACAAGAGTACCTCTCTCCTTCATCTCACCTTAACAAGAGTTCCTCTCCTTCATCTCACCTTAACAAGAGTATCTCTCCTTCATCCCAAGCGGTTCATGTATTTTTTTATTCCTCCTCTTCCTCGCTTACAGTCGGCCTCGGACTAAACTTTCTCCACTCTCCTGGCAGTCTCCCATCATGCCTCATTAGTTAACGAGGGGGGACTATTTTTACTCCCCTCACCCCTTTCCTTCCATTCCTACCAGAGACGGAACGACACCGTTTTTATTTTTATTGTCAAACACAGTACGATTCTATTGATACATCACAGTGGTCCGAGGTTTGGAAACTCCTTATAACAATGGTTCGGTACATACACCCCGTCTAAGATAACAGTGCAGATAAGTTACAGCTAGCAAGCTACCAGATCAACTCTCATGTATCCATTCGCCAAACCACATGTTTATTTGTTATCACTTTTGACAATCAAAACTGTCACAACAAACAATTTGTTTTTCTTTAAAAAGGGTTTATACCCTCTGCTGTCAGTTACCTCCACTTCTATGGTGAATGGACTATAGCTATGGTTCCTTCTGACAATCTCACTTTAAGGTTGGGATGTACGGGACGTGAGTTAAGGCAATGTTTTTTTTTTGCAGATCTTATAACAAAACTGATTTTTGGCCAAAATAAATAAGATATTGCTTCATTACAAACATAAAGTTTAATTTTCTTGCTACGGTGTTATCAAAAGTTGTTTAGTATCTAATCTACTAAGCATGGCGGCATTAGATGACAAAACATTTAAATGAAGAGAAAATGTCATCAATAAATTCCAGGACACCCTTGACAGATATTCAACAACTGTTGAGGTCACCATGCAAACAAACTTACCTTAACTCGCTTCGCCTACATCCCCACCTTAACCTCACTTCACGAACTTCTCCTCGTCTTACTACCCATCTGGGCCATTTATAACTACGCTAGTGTGATAGGGGGACGGAAGGAAGGCTTGAGAGAAAAACTCGTAAGCGGCCGAGTAAACGAGCCCGACATTTAGTTGGCGTGTCCACCGATGTGAGTTCTGTATTTTACTAGAGTATTCAATAGTACAGGACGTTGGTAAAATACTTGATACCAGTAAACCCGTGTGAAATCTCGCACATTCAGCCTCCCCCCCCCCCCCCCAAAAAAAAAAGTTTTAGTTATTTGTTGGAATTAAATACTCAACGAAGTGTATACACAGAATAGCAAAGAGAGTTTATTAATGTGAACGTATTTACAATTTACAATACCTCTTTGTATACAATATTTGATGTCATAATACAATATTCTTGAATATTTTGTTTGTCATTTTCGGTAATTGATACAAAAATATTGTTAGAGTTAGTGACTCTTGAAAAGGCTACATAGAGTTGTCCATGAGTAAATACACCACTTGGCAAGTACAATCCTGCTCTTTGAAGCATCTGTCCCTGTGAGTTATTATTATTATTATTATTAGCACCACGTCTTACTACCCGTTCGAGTTATAAGCACTTACGCTAATGTGTAATGGTAGGGTGATTGTGTGACGAAATGGAGGACCTACAGCTTAACGTGGGATCCGAACCACGGTGGAGGCCTGGCATTTCACACATTCACAAGATGTGATTAATACACGTCTTGTCAGAGGTGAAGGAAGGGTTTGGCAATCAGATAAATCTGTGCCGGGACCGAGGATTGACCCGTGGACCCCCAACACAGAAGTCTGACACTTTACCCCTAGACCATCAGGTCACCTATGAGACTTATTGAGTCATTGCAAAGACAAGAGAAATATTATATAGGTTTTTATTTTAACTTACATTTTAATACAAACAATGGGTTTTAACGTTAACCGAGTAGGCTATGTCAGAAGTGGGTATAAAATCCTACCCACTGATACCTTATTCATGTCTGTAGGCTTTGTATTAGTTGAGCAAAGGGTATGTTGACAACAGAAACAATATATATGATTTGTTTTCTTGGAGATGCAGGAACGGCCATTTGTCTGGTCGCATCTAATGTAGGAATAAATGCACACAGGGATATTGGAACAAGACCCTGCATCGTTCTTGACCGCGTTCGGTTCAATTGATAAATACTCCTACATTTGACAGTAAAAAGAAAGAGGGTTTTACCCCACATCAGTGGACATGTTGACTTGATCTCAGGCTCATCTGGCCAGGTTTGTCAGTGACGCGGATCGAATCCCAGCCGGGTGTACAGAGGGCAGCTTATCCCAGAATGGTTCTTCACTCACTCACTCACTCACTCTATCTCTCTCTCTCTCTCTCTCTCTCTCTCTCTCTCTCTCCCCACGCACTCGCAGTTACATTTCCTCTGAATTCTACCTTACTCATCCTTATCCCATTTACGTAACTAAATGTGAATAGCTCGGGCGATTAGTAAGACTTAGTGAAAAAAAAAGGTCCTTATCGTTTAGTAAAATAAATACAGTAGCCTCGTGGCTTCTTTGGTGATGACTGTCAGCTCACAGCTGAATTATCACAGTCAACATTCAGGCATATACCTAAATTTTGACTGTCAGAAGTGACAGCTGCTAAACACATGTTTTTGCAGATCATATGGTTTGGCGTAGGGATACATAATTTGGCCTGGTAGCTTTTCAAAGCCGTCAACTGTCAGCTGTGAGCTGTCACTCAGCACCAAAGAAGCCATGGGGCTACTGTAGATAGAAATCCCTCTTATTATTAGGCCTAATATTTCCAAAAAAAATTTCTAAGCCCTACAACTTAATTCAGTGGGTAAGCTACACTGCTTGGTATTTTAAGGGTTCCGGGTTCAATTCCCTGAATGGTCGAAAAAATGTATCATCGGTGAACTGTGGATTTCTCCTTTTAACGGTGATAAATTAACGTAGGGGGGCTGGATGTTGTGTTTATTGTAGATTTAGGTTAATTTATATGTCGTGTGCTGATATAATCGGTCGGTTAAGAGAGTGCACGTAAAATAGCGATACCTTGAATATTTTTCATTTATTTGAGGTATTTAACGTGCACTTTCTGAACCGACCGATTTATATCAAACTAATAAACAAATTAACTAAAATCTACAATATTCAAAACATTCACCCTCCAGACGTTAATTCATCCCTGTGAAAGAGGAAATCCACATTTTAACAATGATACATTTTTCGGTCGTGCCGGAACCGAACACGAAACCCTTAGCACTATAGAAAGGCACGCCAACTAGTTAGTTAAGGTGTCGGACTACCTTAAATACAAATGAATAGTAGAATATTTTATCATGGTTACAGGTTTGTTTCCTATTTTTTTTTAAATAGAGTCAATTAAAGTGGTTATTGTGTTGTATTCTTCCAGTTCTATTTTAAAGTCCCCTGTCAATGAAAGAGCCGCGCCAAACGAGTCAAGAGGAGTGTGTGTCGACGGAGACTCGACTAATCAAACAACGAACGCTAAGGCCAATCAGCGTCCGGCAGGAGCCCTCCACGACCGATACATAGAAGCCAAACAACTAATCGCGCCGTGAGACTAATGACTCCGAACCGTTCAATCTATTTCTGAAAGAAAATTCTAATTAAAAACTTAATGTCGGAATCAAAAAGCTCGTGTCGTGTAGAATAAAAAGACAAATGGGGTGATGGTGGAAGCCCCACAGACTTCAAAGCACATTGTGTGTTCCATGGCTGGCTAATTAGCTCCAAGGAGAAAACAGATAAAGGAGCGCCTAGAGCGGCACAGTCAATGCGAACTCCGTAGCTATTCTTATCTCTATAATGCAATCGCAAGGTGACCGATATCGGCTACAATGGACTCGGAGTCATGACAACACAATGCCGAGATCGGGTCGCCCGATTTTGATAGTAAGAGTTAAAACTGTTAATGGAAGACCGCATGAACGTGAAACAGTCGTTTGGTTACTACTAAGCCGGGTCCACACTCGTGTCGTTTCCGGATCTAGACAACTGGGCGCGGGCAAGACTGGGCGCTAGTGTAGAAACATGGTAATTGTTTTAGGTAAATATTCATTTTTGACGTTGTTTTAAAAAATAATAAAAGAGGAACCCTAATTTGTTTGTACTTATAAAGTTAGCACGACCTTAAAAATGTGTGTTTTAGTTATATAAAAAAAGAAAAATGTGTTTTAATTATTAAAAAAACTAAAATTAGGTTAGGTTAGATTTTTTATGTTTTCTATGCGTTTAATTGTGTTACTTTTAATTAAAATATCAAGTATAAAGTTAGCGTGGCCTTAAAAATGTGTCTTTTAATTATTAAAAAAAGAAAAATATGTATTTTAATTTTAAAAATTAGGTTTGGTTAGGTTAGGTTAGGTATTTTCATTTTTATGTATTAATTTGTTTTAAATATCAAGTAGTCTAACTTTATAAATACAAACAAATTAAGGTTCCTCTGTTATGATTTTCTTTTAACTGCTCCAAAAATGAATATTTACATAAACCAAAAATTACATTTTTACACTGGCACCCAGTCGGTCGCGTCCAGTTGGCAGCACCTAGTTGTCCTAGGCTGGAGCGGGTGACAATACACACGGACACGGTTGAGACAAAATCTCGGCAGATTCTATCCTCATTCCGTCGCGACCAATATTTTCTTGTCATTCGTCTGTTTTATCGGTGGAATTATATATATATATATATATATATATATATGTACTAATAACGCTAATGGTTTTAGGAACTGAGACGCTTATATTTATGGAAAATGTACCCGCATTTACGTGTATGTTGAGTCTACAACCATTTCTAAAAACCAACTTCATTACACCCGACCGAGACTCGAACCTCAATTTCCCCGTCATCATCAGTCTAGCTTACTGCGAGAGTAGCACCTTAGACCACGCGGCCACCGAAGTGGGGGATATATAAGAGAGATTAACCGGTAAGACCGGACTTGTGACAGTGTTTGGTTCAGACCACGTCCGGACGAGTCATATCCTGACCCCTGCGAAGGCGAAATACCGACCAGGGCCTCTAATTTTGAAACGTGCGAGTAGCAATTCGCTAGCGTATTTCTCTCATCTCGCACACAATCTCGCAAACCCCTAATTTTGAAACTTCTGCGCTGCGAAAACTGACGTCACACGATCGAATAGCGAGCGGATTCTACTCGCAAGCCTCACACCGTGCGAGACAGGCCTTGTCTATCGAATAGGCAATAAAATAACAAAATGGATGCCATCCCCCTCTTCGGTTGCAGCTTTCTGAGAGTGATTTTGTTGAAATAAACCTATCACTGTACAAAATAGGTTTACAGAAGAAAAGAATATGATTGCTTTGTACACTTTATGCAATCCTTCAATACAAATATTTGTTTGGGTGAAAACGAAACCAAATATTCTAATTTTTTCAATTTCTTCAATAGTCAATTTGGGTGAGTCGGTAACGTGACCGTTTCATGATCTAAGGTTCGCGTGTTCAAATCAAAAAAAAAAAAAAATTCTTTTAATTTATCAGACTTTAAACTTTAATTTTAAATGATCGTATTAGTAAGCATAAAATATGTTTTAAATATATTTTATAGAAATACACAAGGTATTTGAGTCTACATAGACTAACATAATAGTCGTTAAAAATAATTTAAAAAGGTATTAAATTAAAAACGTTAAGCCTACATTCATTTTGAAATTTTGTATGTAGGCAGGCGCGGATACAGGGGGGGGGTCAAAGGGTCAGCTGACCCCCCTGTGGTGTTAAGAAAATTAATTTTAAAAATGTATATTTAGAAAGAAAATACCAAAAAATTAAATCATACAAGTTTTTATCTTTCCTAGGGATGTGCGAATGTTCTTTTAGTCTCAGGTGAAGCAAAGATTGAAGCATGGCAAGAAAGGTTGAAGCTGAAACCAAATACAGTTTTTTTTATCAAATAACACTATTATTAATTTTTAAATTATCTACTAATACTTCTAAATAAAGAGAAAGTTTAGTAGGTGAAAAAACACACTATATTATATTATTTTTATGCTGACATATCCGAGTTTATTCCTGCTTGCGTTATAGGTAGATATAATTCAATATCAAGTTAGTGTTAAAATACTTTTTATTGCTGTTATGTGATTATTATAATTTATTTAAATGGGTAGTAATTAGTGATTTTCAAATATTTTCGTTATTTATAGAGGTTTTATTATAACTTCAAAACCTCTCAAGATGCTAAGGTTATAGTGGTTGTCGAAGAGACGAAGTCGAATCGAAGGTGATTTAGGCTTCAACTTTGACTTTGACATTTCGAAGATTTGCACACCCCTACTGAATTCCTAGTGCAGGCTGTTCACCTCATGCACCTGTAATGGACCGAGTTAAAGAGGGGTGGAGTGTGCTACTTTTAGAAAGACTTACCCCCTTCCAGTGAAATGTACGTTAATCTGTTTCAAACCAGTCAGAGGTAGCTGGAAATTTACTTTTAGTATACTGGAGCGATTCGTTCAAGTGGCCTTAGACGTGGAACATTTTACGTGTGTGTTTCGTTTTGTTAATGCTTATGTGCAATAAAGTGTAATTTATAAATATTTCAGTCTCTTTGTGATTATAATGATCTATGATGGTTTTATTTACTCTTAGTAAACTGTGAGTGTGATATTTGTGTTTTGTTTTTTATGGTTATTGTGTTACTGCCTATGTCATTGTGATACTGTGACTTTGATACTTCCTCCTGCTATTCAATTTTGGGATAAATTATTGTCTTTGCTAGTTATGTTATTTGAATGCAAGTATTGATATTATAATGTCAAAAAGAAAGGGACAGACAGATTTATTTTGTTTATTCAAGAAAAAAAATCCTGAATCAACAGGAAACGAAACTGTGGATTTAATTGAAAATAGTGCGTCAGTGAACTTTATTTGTGACTCACACTCAACCAGTGGATCTAATTCAAATACTAAAATCTCTATAGAAAGTGTAGGACCAGAAAAATTTGATATTGGCAACTTTGTTGGAGCTGAAACTATTTCCGATGACTTAAAATACCACATGCTAGTAGAACCGTGGACTCCACCACTAAGCTACAAGTTCCCTAATGTTGTTCAGTCAGGAGGTATTAAACATTTTCAAAGATAATGGCTGGACAAGTTTGTTTGGTTGACGTACAGTGCTAAGGACAATGGCGCTTATTGTATTGCATGTGTACTTTTTGGATCAAAGGAAGGAGGTAGGAGTAGAATATCTCTCGGAAGCTTTGTACGGACTCCGTTTCTAAACTACAAAAAAGGAAATGAAATGCTTTGCGGACATGCCTCCAATGAAAATCATAAAACAGCAATTATAAGATTTCTGAATTTAAGAATACATTTGAAAACAGGACACAATCAGTTGAAGTCAGACTAAATTGTGAAGTGAAAAAAAGAATTGAAGAAAATCGAGTACGTTTGATACCCATGATAAAGACAGTTATACTATGTGGCCGACAAAACTTTCCCCTAAGAGGTCATCTTGATGATGGAGAGCTTAGCGAAAACGATAGCACAGAAAATGAGGGAAACTTCCGAGCACTTTTAAGATTCCGTATTGATGCCGGTGATAGTGATTTAAAGAATCACATAAAAACAGCACCCAAAAATGCAACATTTATTAGTAAAACAACTCAGAACGAATTAATTGAAGCTTGTGGAGAGGTTATCCTTAGTAAAATTGTTAAGTCTATTAAAGCAGGGCAATTTTTTTTTCGGTACTAGCAGATGAAACAACGGATGTTGGAACAGTTGAACAGATGAGTCTTTGTGTTAGATTTCTGGACATACTTTCACTCAAAATTCGAGAAGAATTCTTAGGTTTTGTGGAAGCGAGAAATCTCAGTGGCGAGGCTCTCACAAACTTACTTCTTGAAAAATTAAACAATTTGGGACTTAAAATTGAGAACCTGCGTGGTCAAGGGTACGATGGAGGGTCTAACATGTCTGGTAAAATCAAAGGTGTGCAAGCTCGTATTAGGGAAAAGCAGCTTCTTGCTATATATATATGCACTGTGCTTCTCACAAACTAAATCTGTCCATTTCTAAAGCATGTTCTCTAACAAGTGTAAGGAACGCTATTGCTGTGGTCAGTAACGTAACAAATTAAGTAAGAGAATCCAGTAAACGAACAGCTTTAATGAAAGCAAAACTACATGAACAATATCCTGAAGAAACAAAGTGCAAACTCAAAACGCTTTGTGAGACGCGTTGGGTAGAACGACACGATGCATTTTTACAATTCTTACATGTTTTTGATGCAGTTGTATGTTTCCTACAAGTATTTGATGCGGAAGCACCATCATCAAAGTCAGCACTTTTACTCACCTTAGTTCTCAGGTTTGACTTTATTATAACTCTGCATATTGTTTCATTTATCTTCAGTCTAACAGTCACGTTGTCTCGTCAGCTTCAAAACCCTTCGTTAGACCTGAAAAACTGCTATAATATGGTAGCAAATGTTTTAGAGAACTTGAAAGATTATCGGAATAACCCTAATAAATATACAGAGGTCTATTATGAATCGGTGAATTTGGCTGTAAAACATGAAATTGACATCACTATACCAAGGACCTTTCGGACACAAACTTATGGGCCAAATGTTGCTGCATATAGTCCTGAGGAATATTATAGACTAAATGTTTACCTACCATTTGTGGACTATCTTATTTCTGAATTGTCAACTAGATTTTCATCAACTGGACATGATAATATTATCACATTATACGGTTTAATACCAGCATTTGCCAACCAAGACAATTAAATTTTATTACAGGCAGCTCAAACGTATGCTAATGACCTTCCTGGGACTTCGTCAGAACTTTGTGGAGAGATTGACTTGTGGTAACAACGCTGGAAACATAAATCTAAGGCAGAGTGTCCATCTAGTGCGGTTGACAGCTTAATGCATGCTTCAGATGGTTTTTACCCAAACATTAAAGTTCTTCTCCACATTTTGTCTGTTCTTCCCGTGACTACTTGCACTAGTGAGAGATCATTTTCTACCCTAGGAAGGTTAAAGACATACTTAAGGTCAAATATGGATGAGAAACGATTAAATGGTTTGGCCATGTTAAATATTCATCGAAGCATAGAAGTTCATCCTGATTAAGTTTTGGAGAAATTTGCTCAAAAGAATAAGAGGAAAATGCAATTAATGCATTTATAAAATATGAGGTACGTTTGAACAATGTTTTGTATAGGTTTTATAGTAATTATTATTATTATTATTATTAATGATAATTATTATTACTATTATTATTATTATTATTATTATTATTATTATTATTAGTAGTAGTAGTAGTAGTAGTAGTAGTAGTAGTTATGTTATTTATAATTAGCATGACCCCCCTATGAAAATTTTCTGGATCCGCGCCTGTATGTAGGTGATTATTTAAAAATTAAATTAATGGGTTTTATGACATAAAATTGTACACATTTTAAAATAAGGCTAAGTAAGCTAATTATTATTCGCATAGTAAAATTTTTTAGGGTATATTTATGTTTTAAAAATAGTTGCGAAAATAAAAAAATATATTACTGAATTCTAATTACGAAAACGTGATTTAAATTCAGACAAAAATTAAAATATTATACATAGGTTGAGATTGAACTCGTGGAAGTTCGAATACGGGTTCAGCGCGCTACCAAGTGTGCTAAATTGGATTGTTACATAGGATCGGTTTTTATTTGAGTTATATATATCTTTGAGAAAATTTTGAGACAATAAGTTTAGATGTATACAATTGGAAGATGGTTTCCCAATGAAACTAAACTAACCGTTGTATATGATGTAATCAATACAATAATAATGTTTACTTTCAGTTACGTATCTTGTATAATGACGTGTTGTGGCATACCATCGCCCCAACCCTTTGGCACGTCATGGTTTTACAGTGTTGTCGGATTGAAAACTCAGTCGCAAGCGAAACAACACTACACCGACTCGCACGACATTAGAAACCTTTCAAAATTAGCTCTGTTTCAGTACAGCCTGCGATTTGCGAGTTCATAAGTTGCGAGTATTTTCGCAAGTTTCAAAATTAGGGGTCCAGAAGCGGGATGCAGCGATCTGATGACGCGTATAACTCTCATTTTCGGGTCGAGGATACAAGATCTCATCAAAACCGACCGACGAGGATCTGATACAAGTGTGGACCCGGCTTAGGGCCTTTCCGGTTCGAGCGGAGAAAGTTATGTACAACTAATGGCGAAATGAGGACAAATGTATTCGTCTTGGTTCATTTATTTTCAAGCTCTTCATATAATTGATACTGTATTTTTAAATTTATTTGTTTGTTCATACTGGATTTTTAAAGCTACAAGGCTTTTTCAGTGCACAAGGAAATAACTTGAATTATTATTTTTTCAGTTAACCTGCATCTGAGCTAAATATCCAATTGAGCTTCAATATATTTATTTAGATTAGCAGATATTGTTCAAATCGTGTATTTTAGATTAACAAATTTAACTGACTTCATCACAGCTGTTTTCGATATTTTGTAGTTTATGACCACAACTTTTCTCTCCGCGGCCATCACGACCCTTTGATAACTTAAAAGAGTTCAAATCCTAGCTTTTAACTTTTTTCATTGTGTATTACTACCGGCCCAGACTATCTACCGTTAACTACACAGGTGGAATAGGTGAAATCTAGAGGAAATGTACCGTTATTTTCTTAGAGGGATATTAGGATAAACTACTCCTGGCCGGAATTAAAATCCTTACTTCACCTTCACCAACAAACCAAACTAAATGAACGTGACATTAAACCTGCATGTCCACTAATGCTAGTTTTAATTATCACCTCTGACAAGACGTGTATTAATCACAACTTGAGAATGTGTGGAATGCCTGGCCTACCACTGTGGTTCGGATCCCACGTTAAACTATAGGTCCTCCATTTCATCTCACAATCACTCTACCATTACACATTAGCTTAAGTGCGTATAACCCGGATGGGTAGTAAGACTCTGTGCTAATAATAAATAATAATATTATGTAGTAAAAGAGAATCAACAAGCCTGGTGTTGGGAGATGATTTAATATAATTCTAGCAGCATTACAAGGTTGCCACAGTAAACAAGTCAGCAATAAGCTATCAGAATGGAATAGCCAAAAGGAACCTAAGCAGTAACTAGGTCGTTTTTAGCACTTTAACAACTTACGTTTCTATTAGAATTTCGCATCTTCGTATAGTCAGTAAAATCCTTGAAAAACTAAATTTAAAGCTAAAAACTCTATGTTGTGACCACACCCAAAACACGCTGCGACCAGGGGCGAATCCAGATCATTTTCATAGGGGGGTCATAATCATAAATAACATAGTTACTTACAATGTTATATTTATGTTTAAAGCCATTTAATAGTTTCTCATTCATATTTGATCTTATGTAGGTTTTAAACCGTGGTCATCCTCTCCTATTTTTAAAATTAGATAGTTTTTATAAACTATTTGGAGTAGCCCTCCTTCAACAATTTAAAAAAAAATCTTAACTCTAAAAGTTATGAGTAGTTTTCGATTTGATTTTTTTTAAATTTAGATTATTTTGTAAGCCATTTAAAGTGTTGCTCACCTAGAAATGTTTTAAATTTGGATGCCCCTCAAAGTTATTTAGAATGATCCTCACCTTAATTTTTTATGATAATTAGATACCTCTAGAAGATAATCTTTGAATTGATCTTCCAACGATAAAATTTTGAAAATGGAATTCTTTAAAAAAAATTCATAATTTGGAATTTTTCTCCCCAAGACATTTTGGAAAATTAGATGTCCTTGGAAGCAATTTAGAGCTTCCCTCTCCTGATTTTTCTGCCAGTTAGATGCCTCTAATATTGTAGTAATCTATTCCAGGGAGGGGTACATTATTTCCAGGGGGTCGTAGTCCCCCACAGTTCCGCCACTCCTGCTGTCCACACATACTATATATTCTATATTCGTGTGTGAACTGCTCTCAGGCGATTATTAGTCTTCTTTGACGTGTGGTAGTCAGTCTACTGTCTCTATGAGGAGCAATGATAGTTACTCGCTATTCAAGACACATATTCTTACGCAAAAACGAATATTTTTTCCACACTTGCCTGAGTCATGTCGAACATTGAATAAACGCGGACGAATAACGCACCCGTGGGCCCGGATTAAGAGGTGCCCGCACGTAAAAAAATACAAAATTGTATAATTTATCTGTGTTGTATTTTCTTTCTAAAATTTGAACTTTTTTTTTGTATTAATTTTCTAACTTTCACGGGGGGTCAACTGACCCTTTGACCCCCCTCCTGAATCCACGCGTGGCTGCGACCCCCAAGTTGTAAACCGCTGCTTTATCATAACACAGTTGGAAGCAATATTTAACTAGTAAACTCCCTGAGATGTAGAACTCAATAGTTACTTTATCAAAAAAATTAGCAATTTGGCCATGTTTATTTAAAAACATTTTAAACTGTAAAATAAATAAATAAATGGAATTTATCAATATTTCTACAGTATTTTTATACCGGTCTACCAATTTCCTGGTTAATAACCTGATGGAAGTTGCCCTATAATGTTTATAATGGTACCTGAATAAACTATTCAAAACATATTGTACCTGAATAAACTATTCAAAACATATTGTAATATAGCACGTGAGGATGAAGGGAATTCCCCCGACATTTTATTTAAAAAAATTATGGAAAATTCGAAATAAACACTCTAAACAACATGGCTATACGAAATTTCATGAAAATCGAACACCAAGTAACAAATTTAAAAATGTATCCCACACTTTAAAATGTTAAAGGGTGAAAAAAAATTATTTTTTTTTGTTTAATTAGTATATTTAATAAAAAAAACTATAAAAGTTGTAACAATGTAACACAGCACTATTACTCCTCTTTCTTCATTGTTGCCTTGAGCCTATTTAAATTTCTTTCATGAAAGCCTATATTAATAAACAATGAAATAAGATATATCTATCAGTTCAATTCAAACTAGTATGGATACTTGCTATAAAAATTAGTTTATATTTCAGAAGTCAAACATTAACACTATCCTAAATGTCTTCATTTCATCAGTCAGAGCTTTCGATAAGAAAACAATTAAATCTTTCTTAACATTCACTGCATTTATGCCTTCAAATTTAATAAAGCCCTAATTAAAGCATTGGCTGTACAACATATGATAATTTTAATCATAAAACTGTGACAGTCTATTAAGTCACAACTAAAAACAATAAACCATAAACAAAACATTGGCTAACAATGCTGGCTGAGTGAAATTTTGCTACTGGGCAACTCATCTTCCCTCATGATTTGTTTACATACCACATTCAGCATACACTCACCGACCGTTGTCTCTGTCTACTGACAATGGTGTTACTAGACTACTTGATTAACAAACATTTCTACAATCTACTAAACAAGGGATCACCTTTCAATGTTTGATGATTTTTGAAGTTGGGATTTTTTGTAGAGTAGGGATCAACAGTTGGGAAATTTTAAATTTTTCTCTATAAGTCTGTAATTAAGGACTTTCATAATAGAAATTAATGGGATATAGAATAAGCCTATAATTTCCTAACTCCAGATTTCAAATCCCATAACATTACCAACTTTCAAGCTTTTAACCAACATTGGGGAGGTGGGGGTTCCCCCTGGCGTGACGACCCTGGGAGGGAGAGGCTGTTTGGGGAATCAACTCGTCCACCTAATGATAGGCCTAGAGTACACTCGTCCCTGGAGAGGTGGTATTTCACTGTTACAGATCTCTTATGTATCCATTCGACCAGCCACAAGATATGCAAGACCACGTGTTTATTTGCCGACACTTTTGGCAGCCAACATTTTTACGACAAACCATTAATGTAATTAAAAACCAGTTAATGATTTTAAAAAATCCCATTAGTATAATATAATAGTTTAAAAACAACCTTGAAAAAAAATGCTCTACACTTTTAAACTAATAAGATATTTATTTTATTTCTGAACCGAATAATTATATCCGCACACGAGAATTTCTATGAGCGTCAAAGAAAGGGTCTACCAATTTTGCCGGAAAGATATACTTCACATACTTCACGAGATATTGTATATACTACAATCAACACGGGTCCGACGGCTTTACTTCTCTTACGAGGAAGTTATGCTACGGATTTTTATCGCTAAAGAAAAATCCATTGACCCCGGCTTGGTTTGAACCCATGAACATTGGGTCCTGAGAGGAGCACTTTACCTCAAGACCACCGAGATCGGCAATATAATATTAAGGAGATAAGATATTGCATGTGCTTTCCTATAAATAATTATGTTGTTTAGTTATCTATAACATATATACATCATTTTAAGAAATAGAGGAAATTCGTTTTGCTAACGGTCTTGTCCACAGAACAAGATAAATAATTACTACGTTCACTTGACCCCTAGGAAAGAAGTATTATGAACGTTAAACAAATCTAGATTTTTTTGAAATGTGGATGTTTGATGACCCCCTGAAACAGAAAAGGTTATTTTCACGATGTCGTCTGTACCTGAGCTGGAGCCTAGAGCCGGAACCATTTTACCGACGGGGATAGCACTTGGTTTTCATAAGGTTGCCCTGAGGAGTATTAGAAATTTGATATCCAACCCTAAAATAGAGGGTGTTTTTTGAGGGCAGAATGAGACAACTTCGATTTTATCGACATTTGCTCAAACAGTTTTGATTACAATTCTTATTTACCCATGAAAATAATTTTAATGGTACTTTGCTTAATCAAAAAAATTCCAATTTTGATCATAATATCCCCGCAACTATTTGAGATCCAAAATAGTGGGTTGTAAAGGTTAAGTATTGTAAAAAATATAAATTATCAATTTGAGATATTTTTTTATAAAACCAATAGTTTCTGAGCTATAAGCATATATATATATATTTATGCTTATAGCTCAGAAAATGTTGGTTTTATAAAAATATATCTCAAATAGATAGGTTATATTTTCAACAATACCGTATATATATATATATATATATATATATATATTTTTAGATCCCTAGAGTTTTAAAGGAGCCGCTTGGACTAATTATTTCACACCAAAACAGTACAGTCAAGTTCAGTCGCGTCAGACACTCCTCAGCATTGGGAGCACTGAATGCCTGCATATTGAATACGTCACGTTCAATCCAATCAAGACTGGTATTGACTCCACCGGTTGAATTCTGTCAATCTTTATACGTCGTGTGTGTGTTTACTTCACTGCTTTTTCTGTTTCGTTTAGTCAAAGTTTTCACATGTTTTTAATAATGGATGTTCACCTCTGACAAGACATATTGTGAATGTGTGGAATGCCAGGCCTCCACCGTGGTTCGGATTCCACGTTAAACTGTAGGTCCTTCATTTCATTTCACAATCACCCTACCATTACACATTAGCGTAAGTGCGTATAACCCGAACGGGTAGTAAGACGCGGTGATAATAATAATAATAATAATAATGGATGTTGAAATGCCTATTATTTTTGGGATTATAGTGAAATATACTATGTAAAAAATCATTGAAATAAATATATTATTGGTAGTAAATGAGTAAAATAAGTAAACATATGATTTAAAGGAACCGAACGTATGTCTTCTTAAAGGATCTGCCCGTAATTTTATTTTTTGTTTTATCATTTTTCTACGAGTCATCCTACGAAGAATAATGCAAGTACCCACATCGACAATCGTCTCGTACAATACCAGTTCAACGAATTGAATAATTGTGTCAATCCCAGTCTCTGCACCATCAGTGTTGCAGATGTCACAATACCTTTGTTTTCTACCAAGATAAACGTCATTTTTAAAATGTGGTCCACACGAAAGTGGAGGGCAAGTATATCTACATCTCGCCATAGAATTGAAAACATTACATTTTAAGTTTTATATCTAAAAAAAATTAAAAGGGTAAATTATTTCTTTTAACGATGATTTACGTGAAATGTCCGAATGCTGAGATCAAAGCACTCTTTAGTGGCTAGACGCATCAATCCATACTTGATCAAATAAATAGTACATTCCTAACAGTGTCAAAAGAGAACATTTTTAGATAGTTGAAGATCAATTATTTTAATGTTTTTGGAACTTCAGAGTTTCCCCTCCCATGAGAAATACAACAATGTGATTATATTTTCCTTTCTACGGTGACCTTAATAGTAAAGATGGAAGAAAATCATCTAATAAGATTCATGTTATCAGATCATAATTGTATTAATGCTTATATAAATTAAACTTATTTGCATTATATTCTACCCCTAAAACTTATATATTAAGCTTGAAAAATGAATTTATATTATCGTATCTACACAGCTTTAGAGTCTACATTCTGACTCCAACTACGGTTTGAATTTACTCATAAATATGTAGCATTGAGAAAGTATTTTGTTAATATAGTAAAATTTTCCTCGAGACTGGCTAAATATCACTTTTTTAAAGTGCAACAAATTTTGAAAAGGTTTTTTTCCCATTCTACAAACACATGCATTAATTTTCTATCACCGCAACTTACCTCCCATTCGGGTTATACGCTTATGTACTAATTACACTAATGATTTTAGGAATCAGAGAAGTTATACTTTAAGGAAGTGTGCCCATAATTGCGTGGAGGAAGGGTGGAAAACAATTTTTGAGAAACCGTTCTCAATACATACGACCTAGATCCGAACCTCAATATCTCCGTCCTCAACAATCTAATCTACTGCCAGTGACTCATTAAACAATGTAGCCACCGAGTCGAGTGTGTAAGTTTGTGTAGTCATGTGGAACCTAAAGGGAATGAATGTCCCTATTAAAATTCAGTATATGATCAATATGAACGAAGACACACAAACCAAACGGTAGTCTACACCTAAATAATAAACACACAAAAAAAGGTCATTTGTTCAAAAACATCAAGCTTATTTTTATATAAATTTTCAATCATTTATAAAAAAAATAAGATTTAAAAAAAGACAAAATTCAGATTATCGTTCATTTTTATAACAGTTAATATTGTAACTGTATAGGTTAAACTCACTTTGCCCCCAGTGAGTTTTCTTTGCAGGTGGATGTAAACTAATGTAATTCCAGAGCTGTTTTTTAATAGGTCTTACCGTTTAGCCACAAGAGACCTCTAAAGAAGGGTATGCGCCAACTTTAAAGTTGCTTGCAATTTTGATTTTTTTTTCGGGCTTATAAATTAAAAATTTTAATTTTTTGGAATTTTCCCATCGGTTACAGGCTAGAAGCTATAACTTTGCCAAATTTAAAGTTTCTAGCTCATCTGTAAGTGGGAATACATTAATGTCAGCGAGTTAGCCATGTGGCTTTATAGTATATGGATATATCAAAATATAGCACGATCCTGGTAATAGATATTTGTTAATAACTTTGTCAAGACACGCACTGCTAAGCCATTAACAGATAACACCATTTTATACATAACAGTTATTTATGAATGATGTAGTTATTACAATGATCTAATCTATTTATATTGATGAATATACTTATAAGCTGAGAATAGCTATACAAAGTGAGTTGCGTGCTCTGAGTTTCAAATTTTTAAACTCAGACATTCAAAACAAGAATTACAGCTACTCACTCCTATTGCCCTTTTTTTGATGTTATTCACTTGGACCTGCTATTGTGGTTTAATTATGCTAAGGAGGGTTCAAACTTAGTTTGAAGTATAAAAGTGATTACATTTCAAATAAGTGTGAATACATGTAACTGATGTTTAAATCACGACGATTTAAGTTAAATGGATAAATATAATATGTAGTCATTTCTCAACCCAATAATCTATGGAGAATAAGCCAAGTTTGGACCGGCGTGCTTAGATCTTCAATACACTCTATTCTATTCAGAAACCTACTTTTTTTTTTACAAAATTCACAGATATTCCAGTGCTTTGAATAGATTTGATGAAATTTACTAGGTTTTCCCGTTTTTTTCGAGGAACAAAAAAGTGTTTTTTCTGGCTCTCTAGGTATGGGGCCATCAAGAAACATTTCATAATTCAAGTGAATGCTCACCACTCGTTATTTAATGGGCGTAACAATAATAATATTACTTAATTATATTCAACTTACTGCCACAAACACTCACAGCTGATGATCATTGGAATATGCGTGTTATTTTGAGAGATTGTTTACTGAAGGGAGTTTATCCCTTTTCTTAAAAGAATGGATATATATTTTTATGTTGCATATTTAGAATCTTCGGGTATTATTAATACATTTTAAATAGAGAAACGCGCTTTAATTATTGACGTTTCTATTGGCAGTTAAAGAGGTCCGATTAAATAGCGTTATCCATTTTTAGCCTATAGATTTCATTTTATTGTCAAGTCACTTGACTTTGTAGCATGTCACACCTTCAAACAAGCCAAGCCACACGCCTCATTTGTTATGGTATTGTTGACGTTCATAATTTGATCATTAAGGTCATTGCTCTTCAGAGAATTTAAATAAACCTAGTTGAAATGGTACATTTGTGTGTGTATGTGTGTGTGTGTGTGTGTGTGTGTGTGCACCGGAAGCCGCCACTGTCTCCATGCTACAGTGACTATGACGTCACTGCACACTTGTGGCAAGGCAACGAGAAACCTCGTCATATCTGCTAAGCCACATACTGGACTGGTACCAAATTATTCACGAGGCTCCCTATTACGTAAATTAGCCATACCAAGGGAACAACGCCAGTAAACGTGTAAAGGACTGCGCAGAAGATTCATCGTGACAGAATCTCTCTATGGTAGCATGTTTGTTTCCTAGCAGAAGATTCACCTTTACAGAATCTCTCTATGGTAACATGTTTGTTTCCTAGCAGAAGATTCACCTTGACAGAATCTCTCTATGGTAGCATGTTTGTTTCCTAGCAGAAGATTCACCTTGACAGAATCTCTCTATGGTAGCATGTTTGTTTCCTAGCAGAAGATTCACCTTGACAGAATCTCTCTATGGTAGCATGTTTGTTTCCTAGCAGAAGATTCACCTTGACAGAATCTCTTTATGGTAACGTGTTTGTTTCCTAGCAGAAGATTCACCTTGACAGAATCTCTCTATGGTAGCATGTTTGTTTCCTAGCAGAAGATTCACCTTTACAGAATCTCTCTAAGGTAACATGTTTGTTTCCTAGCAGAAGATTCACCTTGACAGAATCTCTCTATGGTAACGTGTTTGTTTCCTAGCAGAAGATTCACCTTGACAGAATCTCTCTATGGTAGCATGTTTGTTTCCTAGCAGAAGATTCACCTTGACAGAATCTCTCTATGGTAGCATGTTTGTTTCCTAGCAGAAGATTCACCTTGACAGAATCTCTCTATGGTAGCATGTTTGTTTCCTAGCAGAAGATTCACCTTTACAGAATCTCTCTATGGTAGCATGTTTGTTTCCTAGCAGAAGATTCACCTTGACAGAATCTCTCTATGGTAAAGTGTTTGTTTCCTAGCAGAAGAGTCACCTTGACAGAATCTCTCTATGGTAGCATGTTTGTTTCCTAGCAGAAGATTCACCTTGACAGAATCTCTCTATGGTAGCATGTTTGTTTCCTAGCAGAAGATTCACCTTGACAGAATCTCTCTATGGTAACGTGTTTGTTTCCTAGCAGAAGAGTCACCTTGACAGAATCTCTCTATGGTAGCATGTTTGTTTCCTAGCAGAAGAGTCACCTTGACAGAATCTCTCTATGGTAGCATGTTTGTTTCCTAGCAGAATATTAATCTTGACAGAATCTCTCCATGGTAACATGTTTGTTTCCTCGCAAAAGAGTCACCTGGACAAATGTTCCACATGCCTAACAATACGCATCTTATGATAAAATAAGAATTAGGCGTTTACTAAACCTAAACCAATTTCCTAGGTCTCTAAATCCATTTGTTTGGAAAAACATTTTAAATTAATAAGTATGTTATTAAAACATTTGAACTGCACTTTTCAAACAGACAGCTTAGATCCGTGCGAATTACAAATTAGCTTAACCTAGTGCTATGAACTGGATAATACAATGTGATTTGGCTAATTCGACATTATATTCTGAAAATTTAAAAATGACACCTGGACATGGGAATCGAACCCGGGACCTTTGTTTAGTACTCCAATGCTTTAACCACTGAGCTATTCAGGAGTTGCCCCATGCTTAGGGTCATTATTCACTCATATGAATATGATATCTAGATGGCGTAAATCCTCACTAAAAGCATAAATAATAGCTTTGACTATTTGATTCTTAAATATGCAATCCCTTACAATTTTAATAATTGTACAAGTGCCAGCAATAAGCCAAACACCGAGTCAAAGGTGGCTGTGTTATCTGATAGCTCGTGATCTTAATAAAATCACATATTTGTAGACGACGATTACCACACGTCTACCATAGACTCTGTCTTAAAATAAGAGTGAAGAAGGACCCTGAACACGGGATGGTTCCTGGATAACACAGTGGTAAGAGCATTGGTGTACTAAGTCAACAGTCCCAGGTTTGATTCTCGTGTCCAGGTGTCATTTTTCAATTTTCATAATATGATATCCAGATGGAGTAATCCTCACTTAAAGCATAAATAATAGTTTAGGCTAATTGACCCTTAATTCGACATTGGTTAATTCTAAAAACTGTATAGTTCGAACCCCCCATGAACCCCCATGAATTTCTTATTTGAATCAATGGTAAAAAATAACATTAAATTGTAAGTTTAGAAGGAAATATTTGTCTAATTTGAAGCCTATTTATTGTTAATTTTTGCCTACTCATTTCAAAGCTAACTTAACGATCAATATTAGACGAGCCCGTACTCCTAGAATGTCAACCAAAGAGTCAGTCAGCCTATTGACACACAGTAAACGAGAAAGCTGGGAATTATGCACAGGCGGTGAGCGGGTTGCCTAATATAGGGGATATGTTGTTGGCTCGGCTTACATCAATTCTCATTAAGTCTGCAATTTTCGTCTGATAATTTCTCCAAATGTTTACTTTTTGTGTTTGATTTTTTCTTGGTTTTTTATGTATGTATTTATTATGTATGTGTGTTACATAGATTATATAAAATGTGTGTGATTATATGTAGCATATTTTGAGGTTAATGATTTATCGTGTACCAGCTGCCTGGATAGATTAACTCATGAAAATGGTTAATCCAAAATTTAGGACATTTTGGATTTTTTTTAGATATTACTTGGACCTCGAATTAAAAAAGTTTTAATGTTACTTAGATATTCAACCGCAGGACTTTAATATTTACTCATTTAATAGCAGGATACACCAGTATACAATATTAAAAATCTTATTTGAACATCACCGGGAGTTAAGCAAGGATGCCCTTAAACTGTAGTCCATTGTTCTAACCATTTCGCCACGAGTTGACTAGTTGTTTGCAAGCCCCATAGCTTAGCTAATTTACATTTCGATATAGACAGGAAGAAATTTTTCAATTAAAAATGTAGGCCTCCTAAAATAATGTTCATGTATTAATACACCATATCATGTGTTTTTCCGGTGTCCCTTTTGATATACATTATCAATACTTATAAAATAACACTAGTAATACTAGTATAATGTTGTCAATGTTGACAGCAGAAATATATATTTTTGTATTTTATAAAAGTTATTTCCCTACAAAATCCTACTGTAGCTGTAATATGCATGTCTGACATCTAAGTGCAGTCGTTAGCGTGTCTGTGTACCAAGCTGAGGGTCCCGGGTTAGATTTCTGGCATGGGCGATAAATGAATCATCGGTTAAATGTGGGTTTCCGCTTACACAGTGATGAATTAACGGCCGGGGGCTGGATGTTGTGTCTGTTATAGGTTTAAGTTATTTTATAGATCATGTGCTGATACATCAGTTGGTTTAGAAAGTGCGCGTTAAATACCTTGTTTGAATGAGAATAGTTAGCTGCATAAAAACAAAAACTTGCTCTTAAAGTCAAAGGTGAGCATTGCAACAAGTAAATGGGTGGAAATTTGGTTTTTTTCATGTACGGCCAGAATCAGTTTGTTTGGTTGTTTTTTAGGTGTTTTTAAATTATCACATTTAGTTCAACTAAAAGTTTAATACAAGAAGTAGGGTTGGCTAAAAATCAGTGCACCCACATTAGCGTGGTAAGAGGATAGAAATACAGTACCACAATGATAAATAACAACCCCAAACTCCGTGTGAACTGTATTCAGACCATTGTGAGACTGACACCTTAGACCGTGAAACTTACAGTGGATTAGTGCTAAGCATACATGAGCACAGGGCTGATAGCACCAAGAACCTCCTGAATAGGTTTGTCACGCGTCCTCCTCCATGTTCAAGCCGGATCTGTAACTAGCCAGGGTTGCCAACATTTTCTTAACACAATCCCCAGAGTTTTCCAAGTTTCACAGAATGATGTCCCATTTTTCAGGACATCTTGGATCCAAGTATAGAGGAATACAATCTCATTTTTCATACAAAATTGACTAGTGCGAAATTATGTAGTAGATGTTTTTAACAGGATAGTACGAGTTTGATGAGGAAATATATGACCTGGTTGTGCAACCCAATTGTTTCGAGGAGAAAAGAGGGGAGGGGGAGAGGATGATAAAAATGTGTTTTTAGAAACGTTTAAGGATCAAAAATATTCCAATTAAGGTTAAAATTCAATCAAGTAAAAAATGCAATGCTTTGGTTTAAGGGTCAAAAACTGAGAAAAGATTTGTTATCATTCTCAGGCGTAGGAAGATTTACTTTTTAAATTTATTTTTATTTAAAATATTGTTAAAAGAAATAAATTAAAAAATTATTTAGCTATCTAAAACTGTATAAGGTAAGAATGAAATGTTAGTAATGAACGTCATCTAATAGGGAATATACTAATTAAACAGTCGAAGACGAGGAAATCGAGCACACTGAGGGTGGTTTTTACTCAATGGTTTTTCCACTCTCCCTCCACGCAAATCGGAGTGCCCTTCAACTAAATCAAATCTTTCTAATCCCTAACACATTAATGTAACTATGAGATATGCGTATAACCCGAACGGGTAGTAAGATGCGGTGCTATATGTATTTCTCGTAGGGGATATTTGTGGAATAGAGTGTCACATCTAAAATTTTGGAAAAAAAGAATGTTTTTATAAAAAATACTTTAACTGTTGTTAAAATTACTAACTTCAATACTTTCCCAAATTCACATTCCATCTCATTTAGTCAGGGATTACAGGGGAAGGTAACACTCGTGTCGTGATGACAGGAGGAAGGTAACACTCGTGTCGTGATGACAGGGGGAAGGTAACACTCGTGTCGTGATGACAGGGGGAAGGTAACACTCGTGTCGTGATGACAGGGGAAGGTAACACTCGTGTCGTGATGACAGGGGGAAGGTAACACTCGTGTCGTGATGACAGGGGAGGAAGGTAACAATACATCGTGTCGTGATGACAGGGGGAAGGTAACACTCGTGTCGTGATGAAGGGGGAAGGTAACACTCGTGTCGTGATGACAGGGGGAAGGTAACACTCGTGTTGTGATGACAGGGTAAGGTAACACTCGTGTCGTGATGACAGGAGGAAGGTAACACTCGTGTCGTGATGACAGGGGGAAGGTAACACTCGTGTCGTGATGACAGGGGAAGGTAACACTCGTGTCGTGATGACAGGGGAAGGTAACACTCATGTCGTGATGACAGGGGGAAGGTAACACTCGTGTCGTGATGACAGGGGAAGGTAACACTCGTGTCGTGATGACAGGAGGAAGGTAACACTCGTGTCGTGATGACAGGGGGAAGGTAACACTCGTGTCGTGATGACAGGGGGAAGGTAACACTCGTGTCGTGATGAGAGGGGGAAGGTAACACTCGTGTCGTGATGACAGGGGGAAGGTAACACTCGTGTCGTGATGAGAGGGGGAAGGTAACACTCGTGTCGTGATGACAGGGGAAGGTAACACTCGTGTCGTGATGACAGGGGGAAGGTAACACTCGTGTCGTGATGACAGGGGAAGGTAACACTCGTGTCGTGATGACAGGGGGAAGGTAACACTCGTGTCGTGATGACAGGGGGAAGGTAACACTCGTGTCGTGATGAGAGGGGGAAGGTAACACTCGTGTCGTGATGACAGGGGGAAGGTAACACTCGTGTCGTGATGACAGGGGGAAGGTAACACTCGTGTCGTGATGAGAGGGGGAAGGTAACACTCGTGTCGTGATGACAGGGGGAAGGTAACACTCGTGTCGTGATGAGAGGGGGAAGGTAACACTCGTGTCGTGATGACAGGGGGAAGGTAACACTCGGGTCGTGATGACAGGGGGAAGGTAACACTCGTGTCGTGATGACAGGAGGAAGGTAACACTCGTGTCGTGATGACAGGGGGAAGGTAACACTCGTGTCGTGATGACAGGGGAAGGTAACACTCGTGTCGTGATGAGAGGGGGAAGGTAACACTCGTGTCGTGATGACAGGGGAAGGTAACACTCGTGTCGTGATGACCCAAGGACCTAATGGCCTACTTTATTGAATCTGTAGTCGTCCTTGTTGGTCCTGGGGTAAAGTGCTCGCCTCAGGACCCGATGTTCGTGGGTTCGAATACAGCTGAGGTCAACGGAGTTTCAACTTCCTTCGTAGATGATGAGGTTAAGCCGTCGGTCCCATGTCGATTGTGGCATGTAAAATAACGCTGAAAGGCATGTGAAAATAGCCTCCCCGGCCAAATTGGTAGGCCATTTCGCTCTCTCTCTTACAAAATCTCGTGTGTTGATATAGTCAGTCGGTTCAGAAAGTGCATGTTAAATACTTAAAATTTAATAAAAACTAATTTGTAACTGTGGCAACCCTGTTTCTGACCACAGTAAGCCCTATAAGGACCTGGCCCGAGCACCACAACTCGCTCTCGACCACGGCAGGGCCGTGTATATTCCTCTCTAATTGTACAGTACACAATGAAACTGGTTTAATACGTGTAATTACGTGCAGTAAACACTCGCGTGCACAACGACCTCCACTCAAGGAACTTTTATTCTGCAAAAAAAAAAAAAAAAAAAAAAAAGATAGAGAGAGAGAATTAGGAGGGGGATTCCCATTTGGTGACAAGGTGATTTAAATTAATGTTTACGTAAGCGAAACCGGTACCGCCGGCCCAAGTTTCACGCCGGAACGAATCCCGGGATCGCGTTCCAGGCAGGGGAGCACCACTTATTATTATTATTATTATTATTATTATTATTATTATTAAACTGTTTATTCGAGGAAAAGTAATAACCATAGCTATACTTTTTAAGTGTGTCAATGATTCCTTTACGAGCCTTTGTTCCATCGCCCTGGAGAGGTGTTCGCCCATGTTTACAAGTTGTCACCAGACCCTTTGACTCGGGCGACAGCGAGATGGACTCCCCATGGCTGGCTTCAACTCCTATTATTTAGGAATAAGAATCTTCAATTCGACTACAAATAAAGAGTTTGAATCAAAAATGTGTAAGGCAAAAACATATGTATATAAAGAAAAGTCGTGACTCACTGACTGACTTATCAACGCCCGGCCCAAACCCCTGGACCTAGAACGCTGACATTTTGCACAGAGGTTCCCTTGATGATGTAGACAAGGAATAAGGACAGCTTTATCGAAATTTCCACGGGATAGGGAATAAAGAGAATTTATATTCTCGCTTTAAGGTTGCCTTATATCCGTAACTATAATTATTAGAGACTTCAAATTTGACATTTAAATAGGTAATTATAATCTTCTATAATAATAAAGGAAGTGTTTGTTTGTCTCTGTGTGTTTGTTTGTTTGTTTGTTTGTGTGCGGTGCCCAGCCAATCTACGGCACGCAGAGATCTGAAATTTGTAAAATGGGTGAACAGAAAGTGGTCCCAATGAACCTCGAAGCCAGATTTTTAAATTTTTAACTAGGCTATTTATTTTAAGAAAATATGTTTTATCCGGCTTGGAATTACGTTTCAGAGATACGGGCACCGTTGGGGGAGAGGGAGGAGCTTACTTAATTGTTATACCCCAGTGGGTCACGGGTAACGCCGTGGGAGATTGCTCGAGTATAAATAAACCTAAGAGGAAGAAAAACATCTATAGGCCTACACATACTTTTTTCTTTATTTTTTACAATAGGTTACGTTTTAATACTCGTCAGGGCTACACACGAATATGTACTAACTACGATAATGTTTTAACGATGAGGAAGGATGAATTTAGAAGCAATACACACAAATACATACACATACATACATGCACACATACATACACACACATACACACATACATACACACATACATACACACATACACACATACATACACACATACACACATACATACATGCACACATACATACATACATACATACATACATACATACATACACACATACATACATACATACACATACATACATACATACACACATACATACATACATACATACATACACACACATACATACATACATACATACATACTAATACATACATACATACATACATACATACATACATACATACACACACATACATACATACATACATACATACATACATAACATACATACATACATACACATACAACATACATACATACATACAATACATACATACATACATACATACATACATACATACATACATACATACATACATACATACATACATACATACATACACTACATACATACATACATACATACATACATACATACATACATACATACATACATACATACATACATACAACATACATACATACATATACATACATACATACATACATACACACATACATACATACATACATACATACATACATACATACATACATACATACATACATACATACATACATACATACTACATACATACATACATACATACATACATACATACAACATACATACATACATACATACAATACATACATACATACATACATACATACATACATACACATACATACATACATACATACACACACACATACACAGAGTCATCCAAGATCTTTTATTCTTAAAACTCTTAATGTTTCTTTTTTTCACACATTCATCTACAACATTCAGCCACGTCTTAGATGGTCTGCCTCTTCCTTTTGATCCACACACTCTACCTTCATATATTTGCTTAGTCACGCGATACTCATTCATACTCTCAACATGCTCTAACCAATGTAAGACACTCCTTTCACGTTTAACTCTTGAATGACCGCATTTTAGTGAAGGTATAGAAGAAACCATTTAATAAAAACCACGTTTAGTACACCTGAGCAGTATTCGAACCCCTGTCTCTCCCCACCATTGGCAATCCATTCAATTGCAAGAGTGATGCATTTTAAACCATTCAACCACCGAAACCGGTTAACATAAAATACAAAAGTCCTAAAACAAATTCAAATTTGAATAGTTGTATTATTTGTGATCTCTAATATCATTAAAGGATTATAAGGAGCGATCCCAAGTATTTACTGATCTAAAGAGTCTAAGGTTTGATATCCAATAAGTGTGGTAAACTCTTTTATGAAAAATTGGGCTGGTTCCCTCTTACCGAGTGGTAAATAAATCGTTTGAGAAATGATATATTTCCTAGAATTTAAAAGTGCTAGTTTTCCTGTTCAGCCATTATCGTGAGCCCCTTCTTCTCCTTACGTTTTAAACATATATCTTGGTTTGTATGTTTTTAATGTATTTTTTCCTTACAGTTCTAAAAACGTACAAGGATCATCTCAAACCAAAATATAATAAAGAGGGCTAATTGTTCATAAATCAAAGAATAAAAATTTGTTAAAATAAAAATATGTAAAAACAAATAACCATCGAAAGGAAATAAACTTACTAATATCCGCCAGCAATGGGCACTAAGTGCTATGAAGTAGTGAAGGAAATGGCTATATCTTGCTCGATGGCCCGGTAGCACAATTTCTGTTTTAAAATAATCACAATACTGATTAGTAACAAACCTCCTTTATCTCGAATGTCTCTGTGGGCGTTGGAAGGAAGCAAGCATGCGCAGGCCAGAGCTTACAATGGGGTTTCAATCCAGTCTGGTTTGTATGAACGCATTCTATTTTGAGATATACAAAAGTTGGTCTGGAGTACATTTCAATTTTATGAATTGACTGTAAATATTGTCTCTAATTTTAAACCGTTATAAGCTGTAGCACAAACTTCTAGCAGGCCTCACTATTGGTCTCGAATTATTCAAACAGATGTGATTTCAAATGATAAAGACTGGAGGTGGGCGAAGTGTTTTTCCATTTGGTCACATGTGTAGCTAATGAGAAGTAAAATATTGAGAAATTAAGTTGCTCAATCAAACATTTATAGCAACAAACACCGTTTGAACAAGTTTATGTTTTGACTACTCAGCTACAACTGCATCAAACGCAAACGATAAAATGTATCCAAATAATAAATGTAGGACGATTTAATTAGATTATTTTTTTCTGAGAAGTTGCAGAAATATTGGCGCAATATCTTAACAAAAATAGATATGCTTAATGCTTCCTAAGTTATGCCGGAAATAGCAAGTTACAACCATCACACGCCGTAAGGAAAAAGTTTATTTTACTGTTCAAACCCGCCACCCATCTAAGGCCTATTCGCCACATGTGGCGAATGACGACAGGGTTGGCCACTTGGATCAAATTATATATGTACTATATTATAAATGGCTAATACAAGATACAAGAGACATTGTAATACAAATACTAGTGGGCACGTAGACTAAGGCATCAGTCTCGTCTTGTCTGGTTCGCTAGTGTTAAAGAGATTCAAATCCCGACCTATCTACTTAGACTAGTTTAAACTAAATAAGTCTCTAGTCCACCTCCACTTAAATGTGGGTACGATTCCTATCAATTACACCCTCCTCATCCTTTCCCCCATTAGTGTGGTCATGGGGATGGTCTGGATGGGTAGTAAAAACGTGGTATACAAACTAAAAAAAGCATAAAAATAAAGAATTACTTACTGAAATGAATGTCAGATATTATTTATTATTTGCTGAACACACGCTATGTATCGTTAGTGAAACGTCACTAAGAATAAGTGGTTTGGACTACAGACTCTGTTATGAAGGACAGGGTTCAACCCAGACCTGGGCTAGTTAAAATGTTGGCCAAAGATATGGATATTTTTTCTAGTCGTTGAAAATCTGCTGTGGTCACTTACTAAGACTTCTCTATGAATAAACCGTGTCATTTTACAGCTCGTACAAATCTCATGTTGACAGTCATATTTAAATATTAATAATAGTGTATGTAAAAGTTATTCCAACTATTTACTGTTAGGTGTAAATATTCGCATTTGAAAACTGTTAAAGTTTATTAATGGACAATTTAAAAATATATCTTGACAAACTAGAAGTAACTATAGTTTTCTTTAGACCACGCAACACACTTAAAAACAAAATGTATATATTTCAATCAAAATTACGCATTCATAGTTCCGGTTTGTATATTATAGGCTATTTGGGGTCTGGGGCTATATGGACAGGGAGGCTATGGGTGGGAAAGGGTTCGTGGGAGGGAGGCTTTGTGAGGGGGAGAGGCAAGTTAAGGGAGAGGAATTATTTGGGAGGAGGCTATGTGAAGGATAGAGATAAGGTATGGGAGAGGCTATGTGAGGAGAGGCTAGGTGGAGGGGGGGTTTGCAAGAGACAAGGTGGGGGAGATGCAAGGTTAGGTGCGAGGCTATGTGGGAGGTAGGGGGAAAGGCGTGGTGGAAAATAGAGAGGAAGGCGTGGTGGGGGAGAGAGAGAGAGAGGAGAGAGAGAGAGAGAGGGTCGCATGGAGTGAGGAAATGTTGACTGTACAGAAGTGATGATATGTAGGATAGCCAGACAGTTGAGAGAATATAAATACTAAAGAATGGAATGGAAAATAAAATTAATAAATATCCAAGCCAAAATTCCTCTAGCACTTAAATCATTCTCTCTCTATGCCGTCTTTCCAAAGGAGCGACAAAGCGATGAAGAAAGGAAGTGGTGTGAGTTGAAAAGAACCGTTAGAGAGAACACGTTAGAAAGAAGGGTAGTGTAAGGGGGAATATAGAGAAATAGTAGGGAAGATATAGAGAAAGGGAAGGTAAAGTGAATGAGTAGTGAGGTGGTTAGGACAAACAAAATAAGGTAGAAAGAGTGAGAAACTATAAAGTAGGGAAAGCTCGGGAAAGTAGTATACTTAAGGGAGTTTAAGAGAGGGCAAAAGTGTTAAAGAGAAAGTAATTTTTGAAACCAATGGTTTATTAATAAAAAATGGATTCATTCCCGCATACCTGAAAGCTTAGTATGCAAGCAATTTGTTTTAGAAGAAAGGACAGTGATTGAGCAAATGTTTGACAGTAATAGGAGGATATATTTTACTTCTAAAAACGTCTAGGACCACATAAATGTTGAATAATGTGCTATACATTAAACATTTAACACAATGAACATTAAATATTTAATCTAAAAAGAACCAGCACCTGAACTAAAAAGAAGATGGTAAAAACAGAGTGTAGTAAAAAACCAATAATTATCTTATGCACCAGCCCGAAATACAAACCACGATTCCCCGGGGTCATTAGAGAGAAAAGTGTACATAGTTCACCTTCATCGATATATATATATATATATATATATATATATATATATATATATATATAATTACGTTTAAAACTATTTGATAGCGACAATATTATTGTTGGTATGAATACAGACCAGAATAACGTGCACTAGACCTTGAAAATTTCCCTCCTGTTCTATTCGGTCCAACCAGCAAGTCACAGGGACAATTCCAGGGTCAACGGTCCCTGATTCAAGAACATCATGATAAACTCAACTTTAGAGATGCTGTCAAATCATTAGTGAAAAAATTGCGCAACTTCCAACATTAATATTCTTAATTTAAATTTGGAAAATCTTTGTGGCTGATATTTAATTCCACTTCCTTGAAAAGTATGTAAAGCTTTCAATATTATGAATATATCATGATTTTTTTATTTAAAAAAATGCAAACACTACTTCATACCAATGCCAGTTTGTAAAGATACCTTCAAACCAACAACAGTCTAAACACCACTATCTTTAAAGCCAGTGCCAAATTGTTATAATAGGATTTTAATCAACACATAATTTATAATAAAACTTTAAAGAGTAGGGTGATTCAAATAAATAAATTCTTTTAGCTTCTTACTTGGAGCGTTTTAACCGGAAGTCCCTCCCATCTCACATTAGAGGCGTCACTCACTTGAAGGGAGATATCCTCAAATTGCGATGTTTCTTATCCTCAATTACATCCAAATGTTTATGTTGAGACCCCAATATTAATGTAGGCCTGCATGTGTTTTAAGAAAGCTGGAGTCCACTCGCCATTGGAGTAGAACAAATTGTTAGACGGACAATTCAACACGTGGTCTTGCAGATCATGTGGTTTGGCGAATGGGTACATGAGAGTATAATCTGTTGTCATTTACCTAACCTCCTACCGTAGATGAGGTATAGATCAATGTTTCTAACCATTTACTTTGATCTCAGAGATACAACATTTTATGTGAAACGTCTTTTAAAATTATCTTATTTCCCCGTTTTATTATTTTTTATCAAAATTATTAAACTTAAAAATTTTAAAGAGCACTTAATATACAAGGGAATGTTGATACTTTTTTCTACCATTTTGCCATGAAATATATTTTAAAATAACGAACTGCTTCTTAAATGAAGGGGAATTTCTGGGTGCCAGCAACGCGTCTAAGCTCTCCAGTAGACAGAACCCTTAACTTATCCTCGTTTAAGAAGTAAAAAAAATACCAATCATTCACAGAGCTCGACGTCCTAATTTCTTATACACATTATATATATATATATATATATATATATATATATATTTAAATAAAAAACAAGTGAGTTTAACAAAGCATCACGAACATTATGAATTCTTGTTTCAATGAAAAATTCTTTTGTTAAAAAGCTGCTTCACCACAGCGTCCCCATCTGAAGGCAGCGACCCAAATCTCCGGTGTGCTCCACTTGAGAGCCAGCCAGAGGGTTACAGAAGGGCAATAGCTCACAACCCATAATTCACGGTTCGTTTCGCATCATGGGTGTTGAGCACAGTGTGTCGTCACTCGCTGATTGGTTCACAGATCTCGCTCTTTCTTCGTAATGCCATTCCAATCTTCTGGGACGAATCTTTACAAGACGAACTAAACTAGGAACATACTAAAATGAGCGTCTACAAATTCCCTAAATATTCGTATATGCACATGCGTGAAAAATAAATGTATATTAAAATGAGTGCCTGCAAATTTCCTGAAAATATCTTCTTTGCGCATATATGAGTATTAAATTAGGAACAAAAAACTAAGAGTGTGTTCTGAAAGCTCGCTGAAAAACTTATATCCGTAGGTTAAATCTCATTTTTTCTATCTTCCATGCTTCGCTATTAATGTATAGTTTGCCGTACAAGAGCTTAAGGTGGAGATGTAGGGGACGCGAGAAAAGGTAAGGATTTTTGCAGGCTTTATATTAAAACAGAATGTTTGCAAAAATAAATCAAATATTGCTCCAGTACAAACATAAGGTTTTCCCTTGGTGCTATCAACAGTTGTTGAATATCTGTCAGGGGTTTACTGGGCTTTCGTGACCACTTTTTCTTTTCATTTTAAAAAGTTTTTGTCGCCTAATGCCGCCATGCTCATGACAGATATTCAACAAATGTTGATAGCACCACGTAAAGAAAATTAAACTACATGTTTGTACTGGAGAAATATTTGATGTATTTTGGCAACAACAACAACAAAATTCTCTATAAAAACTGCAAAAGAAAACTGCCCTTAACTCGCGTTCTCTACATCCCCACCTTAATACTCAGTAATAAAATATCTCCTTGAAAAAAGTAATGGTGTTCCTTGTCCATTTGAGTGCCTGGTTGAACATGTAGATTGAAATCGCAACATTATATTGTTATGATTATCAAGTGAAATATCTTTGGATAATTTGATTAGAAGTCATACCATACCGCGTCTCCGTCTAAACTTGACGTCCTGGGCTGTGGGGCTTACCCGGGACAAAAGGTTAAAGTTTCTGGTGAATGGGAAATTAAATAATTGTGCCATCGCTAAATAGTATAGTTGAATAGCTCTGGAGTAACCGTTGGTTCTTTCTTCCATAGCGGTGGAGTATTAGTGAGCCTGGAAGACTACAATCCTCCAACACGTGTCACGCCAAAGAGCACGACCGAACGACGTTTCGTCGCTGGAACAAACGAAGCAAACAAGACTCGACTCCAGTCAGCGGTGACCCCAAAGGAGAACTTGACCTTGAGAAAACCCGATGAACCGGTGAACAAGGTAAGGTAACGAAGCAGGAAGAGAGATAGGCTGAGAGATAGTTGGGGCCTCTGTTATTAGGTGCCATTCCTCCCTCCCCCCCCCCCTCTCACTCTCTCTCTCTCTCTACACACACACACACACACACACACACACACACAGACACACCACTAGCGCTCTGAAGTTGTCATCAGGGAGAAAAACCTGCCGAACACACAGATAAGCCCTGATAAACAGTCGACAGACTAGCGCTTTGTCACTTGCATGGCTCGCTGTAACAGGACGAAATACTCATAAGCTTGTTATCAAATTATAAAACTGTAAGTTGGGATTACCCATTTTGGTGAACGCATGGTCTTACGCGTACTCTCACAGTAGAATAAGTTGCCGATGATGGGAAGATCGAGGTTCGAATCTCTGTCGAGTCTAATGAGGGTGGTTTTTTTCCAAAATTGTTTTCCACGCAAATTCGGGTACACTTCATCTAAATATAACTTCCGTAATCCCTAAAACCAATAGTATAATTATAATTAGAACATAGGCGTATAAGCCAAACGGGTAGTAAGACGCGGTGATTAACAAACGTTTGAATGAAAGGGAATGCGAGTTTTCCCCTGTTTTGAGAAAGAAACAAAATTTTGGAGGTACAAAAGAAAAAATAAATTGATTCAGTAGATAAGTTTCTACTTATTGAAATATCAACAGTTCTTGAATATTTGTAATGACTGATAAAGCAGAGTTACATTTGACCAGGAACTTGTTAAATGAAGAGAAGAAGTTCTGGTCAAATTGCGCAATGCCCATGAGATATCATATTCAAAAACTTATGTATGTGTACAGAATTAAACTAAATGTTTAATAATGAAGCAATATTTCGTCTAGTTTGACCAAATTAAAAGGTTTTTTAAATACATAAATATGAACCTAATCTCGCATTCAACCTTAAAATGTAGACCTTAGAAACTCGTTCCCCACACAATACTTTCTCGCGGTTTTATCGTCTTATGGTCTTAGCGGTCACCCATAAACCTCGTAACTCTGCCGCGAGGGGGGCTGGAGGGGTTAGGGGTGATGAGCTCTAATGTTTACATGATGTTACATGGAGGGAAGGGGTGTACTTCCCAGTGTTACGTTACACAGATCTTTTACTTAAATTATTTTGGAAAGATAATATTATCGTTCATATTTTCACCGTTAGTAGACATACTTATAGATAACTTCCTATTCCAAAGCTCTTTTAGTGTTATAAAACGATGACATTTACTCTTGATGTGAAAAGTAACGTAACACATGTTGGGGGGAAGGGGTATCAGGCTAAATGTATACTTGATGTTACATGGAGGGGGACGGAGGGCGGGGGGTCAAAATAGTAAATAAAAAGCGTTGCGTGGTTTATGGATGACCCCTTACATAAATGTTAACGTTCAGCCAATGAAAAGCAAGGATTTAAACAACAAAATGAGTGACAAATATTGGACAAAATTATGGTCGTTTGGATGGAAGAGAGCCAAACAAAATCTTACACTAAAATAGATGATCTGTGGTATTTCAATTCTATAATACATAAAGTAAGCCTACCTGTGTTTAGAAACCATAAACCCGCTATGGTGGCCGCAGGATCTAAGGTGGGTTTTCCCAACTTTTTTCAAGGATTGAACCCAATTTTTGTCTTTGAAAGGATCGTCCCCTTGATAACTACAAGCTTTCATATCCTTGTTTTTAAATTATTATTTTCAATTGATCTTACTACCAATCCAGGCTATTCAATTTAATTACACTTTTAGGGTAGGTAGAATTTATAAAAACAGTGTATTTATTTGCGTGGAGGAAGAAGGGGGTGTATGTTTAGGAAAAATCCCCCCAGTCGGCCTAAAACCAGTCGGAATTTAGAGGAAATGTACCTACATTTGTGTAAAGGGAGAAGGGGGAAACAGTTTGGGAAAAATCCCCCCCAGTAGGCCTACCACCAGTCAGAATTTGAATCTTGACCTTTCAACGAGCTATGCTAACAGCTCCTCTCGCCTAAACACAAGACTATCACAGTAAACTAGCTCAGCGAGGAAATGTCGGGGCTGAGTAACCAAAAGAAACACAAATACTCTTGTAACGTTACGGTTTTTATAATTTTACCACATTTATTCTTTTAATTGAAAAATGACACCTGGACACGGGAATAGAACCCGGGAACTTTGGCTTAGTACGCCAATGCTCTAAACACTGAGCTATCCAGGAATCGTTCCGTGCTCAGGGCCATTCTTCAATCATATTTGAAGGCAGAGTCTATGATGGACGTGTGTAAATAGTCGGCTACAAATATGTAGTCAATTAAGATCACGAGCTATCAGATAACGCAGCCAGCTTCGACTCGGTGGTTGGCTTTTCGCTGCCGATAGTAATTCACAGACTGCCTTAAAATACAAGGGAAGAATGACCCTTAGTACGGGATGATTCCTGGATATCTCGGTGGTTATAACAGTGAAAAATATGACATCAAGATGAGGCTATAGCCGTAATTAACATATGTAATACCGGTAGCTAGGTTATTTAATCCATCATTTACCACTTATATTTGAATTTGGCACCTTCCCTTAGTCATTATAATCACATTAAAACGTAAACAAAAGGCGCCAACGCCAAAAAGCATTGCGACCAGACTCATACTGGGTCACGACCCCCAGGTTGCCAAGTAATGGTCTAAGGCGTCACTCTCGCAATAGACTTGTCTACCGATGACAGGGAATCTGGGTCGGGTGTACTAACGGTGACTTATCCGGATTTCCACTCTCCCTCCATATAAGTGCGGGTAAACTTCGTCTAAATTCAACCTTCCTCATCCCTGAACCATTAGCGTAATTAGTATATAATTGTATAACCTGAAAGGGTAGTAAGAGGCGGTGCTAGAAAAAACTTAGATCCAATGTATGGCCATGTGTTTTCCTGCCTAAGAACATATTTAAATGTAATTATATAGAGATTAAAAGATTTTCTTCAAGAAAATAATTTGATCGAATGAAGATTTTACTATTAGTAGGTACAAGTCAAATAAAATTGTGCCTAAAACCATGCCTGTCATACTTCTAGACCTTAAGGTCAAACATTAGAGTAAAAACTTTATTGGTCGAGTGAAGCAAGGTTGTGTTTTAACTTGACCACTTGGCATTTCATCTCTCTGTCCAGATATTTGCTCCACGATAACTCTCAAATGCGAGTACTATATTTTAGAAGATCAAGCAAGGATATTCTTTGAACCTAGGTAGGCCGAAAGATTTATGTGGCCATCGATCTGGTTATTCGTTTTTCGTTTATTAGCTCAATTCAAGTGATTTGAATTTATAGTTCTAATCAACTAGTTTATTACCAAGGGCATATATATATTGCGAGACTGACCTCTTAAACAGCACGAACCACTGTTATTCTCTATGGATGCAATATATTATTGAGTACATAGTATTATTTGTTTTATATCTAACTGGATCGCCAAAGAAAAATATCAATTTCAAATCCAAGAAGAAATTAATTACAGGATATATTTCAACTTGGGATCCAAAGAGACTGTAGTAACAATAAGAACATAGATGGAGGGAGGTCTACTTTTCACAGAGCTACTAGGCTGTAGTAACAATAAGAACATGGAGGGAGGGAGGTCTACTTTTCACAGAGCTACTAGGCTGTAGTAACGATAAGAACATGGAGATGGGCACCTCCGATCAAGGGCGTATTCAGATAATTTTCATAGGGTAAAGGGGGGGGGGGGGTCATAATTATAACTAATATATTTACTTATAATGTTAGATTTATTTTTAACGCCATTTAATAGTTAATTATTCATATTTTATCTTATGTATGTTTTAAACCATGATCATCCTCTCCAAGTTTTTAAAATAATATTGTTTTTATGAACTATTTAGAGTGGCCTTCTAACATTTTTTAAAAACACTGTTCACTCTAGAGCTATGAGTAGTCTTCGCCTTGTTTTTTTAAAATTAGATTCTTTTATAAGTCATCTAAAGTGTTCCTCACTTAGAATATTTTTAAAATGGGATGACCTTGGAATCTATTTAGAGCATCCCTCCCCAGATTTTTCTTCCAGTTAGATGCCTCTAATATTGTAGTAATTTATTCCAGGGAGGGGCAAATTATTTCCAGGGGTGGTCAGAGTCCCCAACAGTTCCACCGCTCCTGCTGTCCACACATACTCTATAGTCGGTATTCTTGGATGAACTGCTCTCAGGCGATTATTAGTCTTCTTTGACGTGTGTTGGTGGTCTACTGTCTGTGTGTGGAACAATGTTCGTTACTTGCTATGCACGACAAATATTAGTACATGAAAACAAATATTTTGTTCACACTTGCGTGCCATGTCGAACATTGAATAAACGTGAATGAATAACGCACGTGTGGACTCGGCTTAAGAGGTGCCTGCGAGTAAAATGATTTTAAAAAATTGCATAATTTATCTGTGTTGTATTTTCTTTCTAAAATTTGAACTTTAATTTTGTTTTTATATTAATTTTATAACCTTCCCCCGTTTGAGCACACCCCCCCCCCCCTTTGAATTCATGCCTGCCTCTGATTCTATTTAATAGTGACGGACGAAGTCAGGGTTGAAAACTCAGCTGGATGTAATGAGGTTATTTTTTTCTTAATATTTTCCCACTCCTACCTTCTCTGATTTCTGTCTTATCCTAAATCCTAACATATTTATTAAATACGTGTATCCCAAACGGAAGGCGGTGAATATTTAAAGTATATCTAGCTTGTTCAATAAATATGTTAGCCCTGAACTAGCACTTTCCCATGGAAATGTGATGGCTACTTTATATGCACACCTAAACAAACATAAGACCTGTTGTCCACTCATCACCACTGGTGCAGCTTTTAACACTCAAATTAGTTCATAAACAGAATTGTATACTATAAAATAAAATAAAGAATCTACTTTTAAAAAAAAATACGAGTTTTTGTACAGAGTAATTTAAACCCACGCAGAACAACAAACTATTTTTCCTTGATGGTATACTGATGCTAATTGACTGACTTGCTGATAACTCGCTGATACGACTGACTCGGATGATGGACATTTCCTGAATACCCCTTATCTTAATTGAGTTCCTAAGTACACACATCCACATATATTCATATGAGGAGAATGAGAAGAGGGGGGAGGGGGGGTGAAGGGGGTCAGTTAATAACATTGCCTTCGTACTTCACATTAAAAGAGATTTCATTTTCCACATTACACTCCATGGTCAGGGAAAATGAACCAGGGGAACCAAAATAAAACCAGTTATGTGTAGTAGGCCTTACGGTCGATACGCCAGTGGAGTGCTGGCGGGAGATTTTCATTGCAAACATTGGTTCAATCGCTAATGTTAGTCTGTGATGAAATATATATTTTCTTAGAAATATTGGGTTTATTATGAATCAAAATTCGACCGCGGTGTTCTTGAAGTATGTGCTCGCTTCAACAATCAACTGTTGTGGGCTCAAACCCAGCTGGGGTCAATGGCTATTTCTTGAATGATAAATATCCGTAGCACAACCTTCTTCAGAGGGTAAGTAAAGCCGTCGATCCCATTGAAGAGAACCCTAGATTCTAGAAGGTATGTGCAAATACCTTTCCCGGAAAACTTAGTAGGCCCTTTCTAAATCCCTCAAAGAAATCCTCGTGTGCTGATATGATCAGTCGGTTCAGAGAGTGCACGTTAAATACTAGCTGAAATAAATTAAAAATAATAAATCAATCAAAAATGTTAATAAACGCAACTAAAAACACTTCCCTAAGAATTATTAATGTATAATTAGCTTTTTCGTAACTTATTGAAAGAACAAAATTTATTAATAAAAATAAGTTTTTTGTTTCGTAGTGGTGGCAATAAGAGATATTACAGTGCAATGAATAATAAATCAGTAAATTCACACCTTTATCGTCCTATAACTGGCCACCACAATAAATAAATGTGACTTTATAACTAAGAGAAAGTGCCATTCAAATTATTAGTTTCAAAACAAAAAGTTTTTATTTTTTAAACAGGCTCGCATAGACACAACTGAACACTGATTGCATTATGTCAACCATTACCTTAGTTTCGTCTGGTTCACCATCTTAATTTGTGAAAAGAACGCAGCCTTTTAGAAGCTATAATTTACTAAGCATTTTTAAGAGAACCGAAAAAGCCGCTTTCACAAACAAAAGTACCATCTAAAGCTATTTTTATAAGTTTGTGTTTCAATAATGTAAAAACTGTTTATATTAAAGAAAAACAGATGTTTTCGTTGTGAAAGTTTTGACTGCCAAGAGTGACCACTAAACATATGATTGGGCGGATGGATACATGAGAGGAGATCTGGTAATTTTTTTATAACTTTCAGCTACCACCACTCCTATGGCGAGAGGACTTTAGTTGCTCGTCCGAGAACATTATTAAGAGGAGTCGTCATGAAAATGTAATAACAGGAACCGGCTTGTGCTTATCTCTTTCTGGTGGCTTCATCCCAACGCGGCCGTACGATCGCTCATTGGGCTGTTAGTTTTTATTCGCAGGGACACAATACATCATTACAAGGGATGGAGGCAAAAAGTGCGTTACAGTAGTGTTGCTCCGTTTGACAAGAAAGACTCGCGTAGAAAGTAGTGATAGTGTAGTGTACATGGCCTTTGTATTAGTATTGTTTTAATATGCCATTCACCACGTCTTACTACACCTCGATTTTTTTACGAATGGAAATTTGAAGCACCTTTTAGAATATAAAAAAATTAGACTATTAGTGACTTGAGAACCAACACTTTAATAGAAAAGTAAACAATCACTAGCTATATCAAAGAAAACTACATCTTACACTTTATCACTTTTAGAAGATAATGTCACTGAGGTGAGCTCCACCGGACTCAGACAAACCTCAGCTCGTTGTTCATCACTTTCCTAAACAGAGATCGTCTAATTGTTTCCGACCCAACCTGTACAAACAGATTTTTATCCTATCAACAATGATAACATTTTAACATCATATTGGTGTTATTTTATAGATATTGATACTATCTATAAAAAGTAATAACTTCAGTCACATAGCTTGACGTAAGAATACTTAAAAGTTGATTTTTTTCTAGCTGCCAGATAAGACCCTTCCTATGAAATTTGGGGTATATCTGCTGAGGCTATTCGAATATTTACACTAATGGGGTCGACATGAGGAATGTGTAATTTAAAGAAAATGTCCCCACCTTTTCATAGGGGAAGATTGGGAAAACATTTAGGAAAAAACACCCTCAGTACATTTGACTGGGATCTACTATTAGACCTACATTTTGACCCTGTTTTTATAAGTTAGAGCGTAGGGAAATATTGTAAGGTAAGCTTGATAGCCCTCAGGGTGGACCAGGTTGTATGTTCTGAGGTGATTTTTTAAATGGTTTCTCACTCTTAGTTCCACAAAAATGCACATACATTTCTTACAAATTATATCTTCTTCATCCTTCCACCATTAGTGTGAATTTGTACGTGGATAATCCGAATATACAGTAATATGTGGTGCACAAAGCATAACAAAATACCAACTCCTTAGCCAAAAGGAGACTCAAAGGATTATTTCCCCCTGTCTTTGTGCGCTCATTAGTTTGATGGGAACCATCGGAAAATACCAATAGCTTTATCGAACGAGCCTATAAACAGGTTTACCAATTTAAATATACCATTGGTCTGAAAATACAGTCGAATAAAAACCTCAACATATTGTTGATAATATGAAAATAATCTATTTTTGTACCTAGGCCCCGACAAAAACTATCCAAGTAAAAAATAATTTTCAAAACATCTAGTTTTATTGGTGGACTTTTACAACATGATTTTTATTTTCAAGATCTTAGTTTATAAATAATTGTACAGTTTAATCTTATTTAAAATGTATTCTTATTTCTCAAGTACCTTTCTTGATACTGGAATTTCATGCCATTTTAAGTCACCCGCTTCTGTAGCCGCATGGTCTAAGGTGTCACTCTCACAATAGACAAGATTGCCGATGACGTGGGGGTTGGGGTTCAAATCCCGGTCATGTGTAGGCCTAATGAGTGGGGTTTTCCTAAATGGTTTTCTACTCTCTCTCCAAGCAAATACGAGTACACCTCTCTACTAAATTCAACCATCATCATCCCTAGCTCACAAGCGTATAATCTGAAAGACGTGATCTCAAAAAAGAAGAATGTGGGTGGTTTTAGAGGTTCAAACCCCTTCTCAAATATGTATTAATAGACTACTATATTTTTGTATTTAGCTTCAAAATGCCGGCAGTCTATAGCTATATATATTATTAGCACCGCGTCTTACTACCCGTTCGGGTTATACGCACTTACGCTAATATGTAATGGTAGGGTTATTGTGAGATGAAATGAAGGACCTACAGTTTAACGTGGAATCCGAACCACGGTGGCGGCCTGGCATTCCCCACATTCACAAGATGTCTTGTCAAAGTCTATAGCTATAAAGTTGATAGCACTAACCGTTCATATGCAACTAATAATCTCAAGAGGGAGTTGTATTAAAACTAATTCTTGCATTTCTTTGTTGGGGGGTCTTACCACGCGTCCCCACATATAAAACAGCACCCAAAATAATATTTTGTTTAGGTACGGCCTTGTATGATGTATCCATCATTATAATCTAGTTAAATTAAGAGTTGTAGACTTCTTATGTATCTGATGTAATCTACTTTAGTTTAGAGTGGTCATCAAATTCCAAAAATATAGTACCCTGACGTTTTCCTGATCCAAATATCCAGCTTTCCCAGATTGGAACTCATATAGTAATTTATTAAGATGTTTATAAAAATGGTCAAATAAATGCACAGTTTATAAATAATTATTGTTGTAATGCACTAAACACTAATAAACATAATATTGGATTTAAAAAATAGGTGTTTGAATAGTACGTAATAAATACATTTCTTTCCCTTAGACATAAAACTATAACATTTTCCTTAAATGATTACAACATCCCATGACATTTTCCTGATTTCCTACCATTTCCCTAATTTTCTTGACAGTTTTAAATGCCCTAAAATTTCCCTGATTTTCCTGGCAGTTTTAAATTCCTGACATTTTATTGATTTTTTTGGGCAGTTCTAAATTATCCTAAGATTTCCTTAATTTTCTTGACAGTTTTAAATTCATTGAAATTTCCCTGATTTTCTTGACAGTTTTAAATTCATTGAAATTTCCCTGATTTTCTTGACGTTTTTTAAATTCATTGAAATTTCCCTGATTTTCTTGACAGTTTTAAATTCATTGAAATTTCCCTGATTTTCTTGCCAGTTTTAAATTTCTTGACTTTATATGATTTTCTGGCAACTCTAAATTCCCTAATATTGAGCTTATTTCCTTGCGAGTTTTAGTTTTCCTTAACATTTCCAGGTTTTCCGTATATTCTCTGATAGCACAAGTAATTTTTTTGTGCAACTTTTATTTGTACGTATAATATTTGTGTTGTATTGTTACATTCAAGAGAAAGAAAAACAGTTTCTCGTCTTATCCCAAATTATGATTCTATCTTTCCATGCCAACTTGAATAGCGCCGCCACTCAATCGATCGCTACTTAAACCAGTCCAGTGAATCCATCGGCCGCCTCACAGACCTAGGTAAACTTTTAAAACCACCACCTCCACTAAACTTGATACACAAGTATGAAATCCCAGTTCAGTTCGCCAATGTCCTCTGATTGCGAACAATCACCATTGTTACCGTTTTTACGTCCCATTGTCCAGGAATGAAGATAGGTCACACACTTTTTAAACATTCTATATCAAGCGCGGCGTTTATTGCGAGGAAAGGTCATCTGACGTATGCCCCAGTGATTACACACATAGCTAATTAGCGTACGTCCGGACGTGTTTTTATATGAGGTACTTAAGTGCACTTTCTGAACCGACTGATTATATCAGCACACGACTTATAAACTAAATTAAATCTAGAACGGACACAACATCCAACCCCCAGGCCGTTAATTCATCAATGTTAAAGAGGAAGACCACATTTCATCAACTATGAATGTTTGACCATATCTGGAATCTAATCCGGGACTGTTAAGTCAGTATGCATACACCTACCTACTTTGATAGTGTGTGTTCACAGTTCCACGTGAACTAAAGAAATAATTCGGAGCCAACAAAGAAACCTACTGGCGACAAATACGATTCTAAAGTGAAAAACAACAGCTTCAGATTAGAATAATTTAGCAAGTCAATGTAGGTAACTAATTCGTTTAGCAGTGGTGGCCAAGTGGTTTAAGACGCTACATTCTTGTTTCTAAGTGTCGTGACTGACGGGTTAGGGTTAAAATCCCACTCAGATGCACTGTAGGTGACGTCCAACATTGTTATTTATTCATTATTCTATTCGCACACTAATGTGGATGCATGTCTTCCCAGCTAACCTTTTCCTCCCCAACCCTTACGTTTGGTCGTTAATAGAACGTAGCGCTAGGTAAAGTAGACTGAAGACTAGTTCGATGCGCCTGACTGCTGTAAAGTGACCGATTCATTCACTTTCTGCGCTTTCCACGGCGCCAAGCAACAATGTGTGTTTACTGTGCTATTTACATAAGATACACACTTCTTTGCGCCTTTATAATTGACCCTGCGGTTAGCGATCATTATCAAGCCAATTCCTTGATAAGTATTCTTAGATGCATGGACAACAATCAAAAAGCAATTCAAATGCATTCCAATTAAAAGTATATTATATCATTCTATTATTTTATTTTGATTATCTCTTGGTTATTTCCTTCTTTCTTTTCACATTGGAAACAAATAGTTATTAGTTTTAGTTAATTAGTATCGCGTCTACTACCGGTTCAGTTTATACCCCTATGTAGGCTACTAATTACACTAATGTGTTAGGGATTAGGAAGGTTTAACTTTGAGGACGTGCAACCACATTTGTGTGGAGAGCTAGTGGAAAATCATTGAGGGAAAGAATCATTCTTAGCGTACCCGACCAGAATCGAACTCTAATCTCCCCATCTTAGCTAATAACACACATAATACTAGTATTTCAATAGTATAGTAGTTCTACTTTGTGTGTTAGTACCACTTCTTACTAACGGTTCGGGTTAACGCTTATGATGCCAATGGTTTTAAGGATTAGGAAGGCTATATTTAAAGAAAATGTACCCATATTAGCGTGAGAGAAAGAGTGGAAAACTATTTTGAAAAACTAGCTTAATATAAAAATAATAAAACTATTAACTTTTTCCAAGGTGAATGCAGTTTAAATGAAAGTTTAAAGCTTAAACTAGTTATTTAATTGTTTACTTATGTAGTATTTGATATACGGCCTTATAATGTGTATTATAATAATAATGATGATGATGATGATGTGATGGATTATGGTGATGATAATAGAAATAATAACAATAATAATACGAGAGTATTTCAATAAATAAGGTTGCAATACCTCTCATGTGAGTACATTGGAGATATTTCTTTATTTATTGAAAATCATTTTAATAATGACTATCATCATCACTATCATCATAATAATCTGAGCCCTAGTTATGAGAAGGCGGACGAGTTATCCTGTAGTCCCCTACAACTCTTCAAAATCATTCAGTTGAATCGATTATTTTAACTGACAGTCAAAAAATCATTATATTATTAAAATTATTCAATAATTATGCTCATTACTAATCAAAGATATTTTTTTAAATATATGACAAATATTAGGTAACAGTCGGAAGAGTCATGTGCGCCAAGAACCAGGGTTCGATCTTCGACCAGCTGAATGAAAGTATTTTTTTTTTCAACTGAGGTATATCATCTTGATGAGAGACGAGGGCACACCAGGACAGCACCTTGAACTCTATCTCTCTTGAACCTTCACCCTGAGGTTAACATATTTTAAACTTCTATTGGCTTGTACTAGAACTAAAGAGATACAGGAACATCCTCATTACTTCCTAACAATCTGAAATGTACGTAATGAAGCACGAACAAAAGATCGCAAGCAGCTGCCAGCTACACAACAATCTAGAAATATTAGGGTAGGGCACGCCTTAGCAAACAATTAACTATTAAAAGTAGATAACTTTGAAAAGTAAAGAAAATAAATTTAAACGCAAAATTAAATCCAACCATTTAATATAAATTATTAATTAAAAATGGTGAGATCTCGTTTATGCTTTACAAGCTATATACCCTGAAGTTATTGTAGTTACGCCGAAAAGATGGTTGGTTGGACAAAAGGCGATAGCCCTAGTTTTTTTTTATCATAGAATGAAAATGTAAAAAAACCAACTAGTTTGATATAAATAATTTTTATCACTTGGCCTGCTCCCTTCTGAGCCCCTTTCTACCCCCACTGCCTTAGATCCTTGTCAGAGGAACACCTGCCCTCTCTCCCCTCCAAGGTCTCGGGGATCCCCCTCCCTCTAAGCACAACACACCGTGTTCAACAAGCCGGCAGCTTGTGGCAAACATTACACCCTCATTAGGTAATGAAGTTCAACAGGATGGGCCGGGCCCATCTTTGTCCAGTACACGCGCGAGCTACAAATAATATAATGGATCATTTGAACAAGTTGATGTTCTACGTGTCGCTGAACAATCTAAATCAACAGTTGAACCATCTCAGATGTGTTCCATTATTGGCGTGACAAACGTTCAAAATAAGAATTAATGAAGTCCACTTTTGAAAATACTTTCTCATAAGAATCGGTCAATGGAGTAATCCCGTTTTGTCTACTAAAGTCATCTTTTGTAGTTACATTCTCTTTTTAATCGGTCAATGGTGTAATCCCGTTATGTCTACTAAAGTCATCTTTTGTAGTTACATTCTCTTTTTAATCGGTCAATGGTGTAATCCCGTTATGTCTACTAAAGTCATCTTTTGTAGTTACATTCTCGTTTTAATCGGTCAATGGTGTAATCCCGTTATGTCTACTAAAGTCATCTTTTGTAGTTACATTCTCGTTTTAATCGGTCAATGGAGTAATCCCGTTATGTCTACTAAAGTCATCTTTTGTAGTTACATTCTCGTTTTAATCGGTCAATGGTGTAATCCCGTTATGTCTACTAAAGTCATATTTTGTAGTTACAGTCTGGTTTTAATCGGTCAATGTAGTATTGTCTATTAAAAATATACATACAAAATTAAAATAGTATTAGACTATTGAGTGTTCAAGAACAATACAATTAAAGTTTTTCTTAGGTTTTAACGGCAAGTGTTGTAACAACCATTTTCTATGATGAGAGTAGATACAAAATAAATTATTTCATAGACGCGGCACAAGACCGGAAGTTTTAAGGAACCTCTCACTCTCTCTCTCTCTGCCTGAATTGGAATTTATAAGTCATTCACGAGCTAAGTTTACCTGGATGACAGCTCGAAGACGTAATCCCTAATATATCACTACGCCAACAGCTGACTGTAATGAAAACAAATGGTAATATATTGTGATAGTTAACCAGAGTAATTTAGGGCAATATTATTTATGTATTTATTCGAGGTCGCACAAAAAGTTTATTTATAGTTTTATTACCATTTAAAAAAATATTAACACCACTTTCACAAAAACTTCTAACGAACATATCTTTAAAATGGCGATTGACGAGGTTAAACCATATGATTGACATAACGATAAACAAGTTTTTTACAATGATGAAGACACGCAGTTGATGAAAATATTTTATTCAGTTAAGTATTTCAAAATACAATAAAATAATCATAAAATCATTTATTTTATGTAAAAAAAATTACAAAAATGTTCTATTTTCCAAGTAAATACGATACCTGTATAAAAGATATTGATATGTGCACTATATTACACAAAATCAGTAACATTCCAAAACGAAAAATAAGTACGTTTAATTATGTTTAAGATATTGTTTAGTGTTGGATAAAAAAATTATTTTAAAAAATGAAATAGTATGAGAAAATTTAAGTTTACGTTATTTTAAATGTAATATATAACAGGTAAATAAAGATCTTTACATTTATAACAAAACTGTGATCTTTTACAAGTGTTGGCAACACAAAACCTAAACATATGATTTTCGAACTGTCATCCAGGTAAAAACCTATCGTGAACGGAATATAGTTTCATCACCGCGTCTTATTACATGTTTAGGTTATATGCATATATAATTACCATGAGTGTGCGAGTAATCGAAAATTCGAGTTTGAGTTTTAGTATTTGCTCGAACTCAACATGAAATTTTATATAAGACTTCCCCAAAAATTTGAATACTAGGAATTTTCTATCTTTTTCTCAAAAATTCTCAGTGTAATTAATTTTATTCAACTTTTAGGTATAATTTCATAGCCAAAAGAGTTTCTCAATATTTCCTTTTGTCTAATTAATAAAAAGAGTTGTACAATTATATTAAATGTATTTTAAAATTTTAATTAGTGAGATTTTAAATTTTTCCACAAAAAAAAGTTCTAAAAAATTTATAAACTATTTATGGCCTATGCATGGATCTATTTACAGAAATTCAATTTGAAATGTTAATTTGTACACATATTAATTAATATTTCTCGAAATCGAAAAAAACAAGTTTTCATTTAAACTTGGTTCGAATTCGACTCGAAGTGAAAAGTGTCAACTCGCACACCCTTAATAATAACTCTTATCTGGTAGCGATGAAGAAATAAGTATTTTAGAGGTAGTATACCCGTATTTGCGTGGAAGTAGAGTAGGAAGACATTGAGATAAATACATCCTCAATATCAGGATTTGAACCCCGATCTCCCCATCATCAGGCCAGTCAAACATGAGCGTGACGCCTAATCGTTCGGCCACAGAAGCGGGTCTGAATTGTAAAACATTGGTGTTATTTTAAATTCATAGTTTTTTTTTTTTAAGTGACGTCACTCTCAACCGGTTGCTGAAGAGAGAGAGAGAGAGAGAGAGAGAGAGATAAAGGCGGATAAACTTCCTCTAAATTCAGCCCTCGTGCATTTGAAGAGTAATTTCTAAAGGGTGACCTGGCGATCCAGGGGTAAGGTGTCAGACTTCTGTGCTGGTGGTCCAGGGTTCAATCCTCGGTCCCGGCACAGATTTATCTGATTGTCCAACCCTTCCTTCACTTCTGACAAGACGTGTATTAATCACAACTTGTTAATGTGGGAAAAACCAGGCCTCCACCGTGGTTCGGATTCTAAGTTAAACTGTAGGTCGTTAATTTCATCTCACAATCACCCTACCATTACACATTAGCGTAAGTGCGTACAACCCAAATGGGTAGTAAGACGCGGTGCTAATATTAATAATATTAATAATAATTTCTAGAGATATATCAGTTCAATACTTACAATCTAACTTAATCCAGGAGAGTTTGCATATTAACGCGCTACTAGTTCTAGAACCAAAACTTATAGTCGATCACCTTATTCACTTAGTTAAAAAAAAAACCTTTGTTACTTCGATAGTTCCCCTACTTTACATGGCAATAACTTAATGGAATGAACAGGGAGACTACGGTAGTTCCACTACTCCACACATAGCAACAGTGGCAGGAACAGTGAGACTACGGTAGTTCCACTACTCCACACACAGCAACAGTGGAAGGAAGAGTGAGACTACGATAGTTCCACTACGCCACACACAGCAACAGTGTGAGGAACAGTGAGACTACGATAGTTCCACTACTCCACACAGAGCAACGTGTAAGGAACAGTATTACTACGGTAGTTCCACTACTCCACACATAGCAGCAGTGGAAGGAACAGTATGACTACGATAGTTCCACTACTCCATACACAGCAACAGTGTAAGGAACAATGTTCTGGGGTTGTTCCACTACTCCATACATGTCAGTAGTTGAAAGAACAGTGAGACTACGATAGTTCCACTACTCCACACATAGCAACAGTGGCAGGAAGTGTGAGACTACGGTAGTTCCACTACTCCACACACAGCAACAGTGGAAGGAAGAGTGAGACTACGATAGTTCCACTACTCCACACACAGCAACAGTGTAAGGAACAGTGAGACTACGATAGTCCCACTACTCCACACACAGCAACAGTGGCAGAAACAGTGAGACTACGGTAGTTCCACTACTCCACACACATGCAGTAGTTGAACAAGAACAGTGGAGACTACGATAGTTTCCACTACGCCACACACAGCAACAGTGGAAGGAAGAGTGAGACTACGGTAGTTCCACTACTCCACACATGTCAGTAGTTGAAAGAACAGTGAGACTACGGTAGTTCCACTACTCCACACACAGCAACAGTGGAAGGAAGAGTGAGACTACGGTAGTTCCACTACGCCACACACAGCAACAGTGTGAGGAACAGTGAGACTACGATAGTCCACTACTCCACACACAGCAACAGTGGCAGAAACAGTGAGACTACGGTAGTTCCACTACTCCACACATAGTAGCAGTGGAAGGAACAGTATGACTACGATAGTTCCACTACTCCACACATAGCAGCAGTGGAAGGAACAGTATGACTACGTAGTTCCACTACTCCACACATAGCAACAGTGGAAAGAACAGTGAGACTACGGTAGTTCCACTACTCCACACATGTCAGTAGTTGAAAGAACAGTGAGACTACGGTAGTTCCACTACTCACACATGCAGTGTGAAGGAACAGTGAGACTACGGTATTTCCCACTACTCCACACATGTCAGTAGTTGAAAGAACAGTGAGACTACGATAGTTCCACTACTCCACACATGACAGTAGTGAAAGAACAGTGAGACTACGTAGTTCACTACTCCACACATGTCAGTAGTTGAAAGAACAGTGAGACTACGGTAGTTCCACTACTCCACACATAGCAACAGTGGAAGGAACAGTGAGACTACGTAGTTCCACTACGCCACACACAGCAACAGTGTGAGGAACAGTGAGACTACGGTAGTTCTACTACTCCACACATTCAGTAGTTGAAAGAACAGTGAGACTACGGTAGTTCCACTACTCCACACAGCAACAGTGGAAGGAACGGTGAGACTACGGTAGTTCTACTACTCCACACATGTCAGTAGTTGAAAGAACAGTGAGACTACGGTAGTTCCACTACTCCACACAGCAGTGTAAGGAAAGTGAGACTACGGTAGTTCCACTACTCCACACAGCATGTGAGGACAGGAGACTACGTAGTTCCATACACACGAACAGTGAGATACGATAGTTCCACTACTCCACACACAGCAACAGTGGTAAGGAATAGTGAGACTACGATAGTTCCACTACTCCACACATAGCAACAGTGGAAGGAATAGTTCTCACACAATTACAGGAAAAGTGAATAGAAACCGTCCCCTCTTCTTGAGCGAGCCTTATTATCTTGCTAGGAGAAATGAAGCTGAACAGCCGAGTAAGAAATGTCCGTGTTTCTTTGTCGGCTGGTTAAGGCGGGGGTCCAATCTTTGACAGCTGTGCAGGAGGGCAGTCACGTGATGAGTCCTTCAGGTAATAGCGGGACGCGCAACAATGACAGGCAGTACAGTCCACCCCAAGAACATTGCCGAGGTCAACTGGCCGTTAGCTCTGGCTTGGTCACTATTCCCAGGATTGTAGGTTAAGTCTTTGAGGATGACTAGCCACTAAAATAGCTAACTGTACCGATATGGTCGATATTGCTAGATAATTTAATAACTTTGTGTCAATATTTTCTATTGGACAATTAATTTTGTTCTCTTCTAAACACTTTTTCATTTAACGACCTGAATTAAATTGTAGCTTCATAACAAACTTATCAATTAAAGTTAGAATATGTTAGGCCGAACCTCCATGTTGAATGGAGTGAGCACATCAGCAAATTATGAGCATAGCAGTATCCTGAAAACAGTTTGCCCGTTAACTAACGAAAGTGTATTGTCACAGTTAAAATAAAATAATCATTTATTCTTAGTGAAATTAGAAGAGGAAGTTTGGTATCAATGAAATCAGGAAAGATGACACCATACAAACTCATCGATGAAAAACTCGTCGACAAGATGTAAAAAAAATATTTAAAGATTAGGTGGAGTCAAGTCGTTGACATGACTTGACCAATTCATCGACATGCTCCAGTCTAGGAGGGAGAGAGATATAGGGGGGGGGGGGACGCTTAGGAAAAACCACCCTCGGTACACCCAATTCGAACCCTGATCTCCCCATAATCAGCAGTCCAATCTATTGCGAGAGTGACGCCTTAAGCCATGAAGCCAGTGAAGCGGGTTTAAGGTTACAGTGTTTTCACAAATAAATGGGATTTCCCTGTCTACTTTGTATTTTACGCTATCTTTTAGTGGGATAGTTAATCTATTAGTGTGAATATTTGTTCATGTAAATATAAGATAAAATCAAATCAAGATTTTAAATGTTACCTATGTGAAAGTTTTATTTGATAAAGAAACGCAATTTGTCTACTAATGTCAATAGCCTAAAAAAAAACCAATATATACACAATATAGTTTCTCTGACATTAAAATGTATTCTGTAAATTACTCTTTGTATTTAATTAATTTAGCGAACAAGACAGAAAAAAATAAAATTCTACAACCAGTTATGTATTAAGTACATTTGGTCATGGAATTACCTTGACAACCAATTTGTATTATTGATTTCTTGATGGCTATAAATCGTGAATAATCTATACTGCCCCAACCAGCGTTTAGTTAATTTAAGAAATATATAATTAAAATTTTAAAATTTCAGCTTTGAGGTGCACATGTCCATGCACAAGAGGTACTTTGAGCTGGCCCAAGTCGTGTCGATGACTTGATCCTCATATACGGGAACTTGTCGACGAGTTGGTCCAAGTAGTGTCGATGTATTGATCCTCATATACGGGAGCTTGTCGACGAGTTGGTCCAAGTAGTGTCGATGACTTGATCCTCATATACGGGAGCTTGTCGACGAGTTGGTCCAAGTAGTGTCGATGACTTGACCCAATCAGCCTTAAAAATATCTGTCGACGGGTTGAGTGTCGATGACATGGTCCTACTCGTGTCGACCACTTGCACCACGCTGCTTCTGCGTGTCGATGAATTTTCTGTCGATGACTTTTAGCTCTCGTGTCGAACACTTTTTTGTCGATGAGTTGACCTGCACCCAGGAAAGATCACTAAACAGCAAAAAAACAAAATTCATGGCGAGTTCCTTTTTGGCCATCCTTATACCAAAGGTAGTAAGCCTTTCGTGGTATTGTATTGCCATGCAGGCTATGCAAATACACCTAAGATCATATTATCATGGCAAACACGAACATTCTGGATCAGTGACTAAACCTAAGGCTTCCTTGTCAGAAACTCTTCACGATCGAGAGTGTACTTACAACTTATAAATATTAATTTTCACATTTATATTATTATTTTGCTGAATCGAACACACGTGTAAAGATAGCCTTGGATAGTTAAGAAATGATCTACTAATTTGCCAATACAAAGAATATAATTTATTTTTAATCCTACCAAATTAAAACTACAAATTCCAGATTAAAGGGTATCGCCAATAGCTCGATAAATAGCCCGGTCTTAATTCTTAGGATGAAAACATGAAAATTCACTCCGTGGATATAGAGTAGATTTTTTTTATATTCTGATCGACATAGAAACAAATTTATTCAGAGATTCTCAAAAGTTAACAAGATCTAATTTAATGGTAAGCAATTTCTTATGCATCTATAATAAATGAGAGATGAAACACCTTTCAGAAAGAGCTACCAAATAATCAAATTGCAAAGCAGCTGTGTTATTTTACTTGGCAAACCTAAAAAGGGTCAAGGATTCAATCAAAATAAGACAATAAAGAGCGGTAATTGTTTGTCAATCAAGTAATAACAAAAATTACATAGAAATAAAAATTAATTCATAGTAGTTAATATAAAGTAAAGGGAGATGGACACAAATCTACGTAAACAAGTTTAGGAAACGGTTTATTGTGCTCAGTAGCTCAGTTACCTAGTAGACTTACAGCGTAGTAGCCATACTCCATGGAAATAGCGAATCTACTTTTTTTTACCTAACTCTCAAACAACAATACAAAATGTCGTGCATGCGCAGTCCAGAGTTTCAAAGAGGTCTTGATATCCAGTCTTATTTGCTGACAAGTATGTGTCTCCATTCCATTTTCAAATTGACAAGAGCGAGTCCAGAGTACATGTATCTAGTTTTCAATGTTGTTAGTGGTAACACTGGATACTATCACACCTCGCCACGTTTGTAAGATGGCAATGTTGCTTAACCTGCAACTATCTGGGTAGGTATAATTATGCTCTAAGTGGGCTTTCACATGTGACGGTTTCTCGCCGTCTCGGTGGACGGCGCACGCCGTGAGTAAAGACGGCGCTCGCCGTGCCTTGTTGAATTCTCTCCAACCTAGTTCCGCTCCAGTGTGCTAGAAGTTTTTCTGTGTAAGCTTGCTATATTTACTAAAGAAAATACGTCAGTGAAGACCACAACTGTGTTGGGTACATCCCTTGAAAGTCCATAGACTTACAGATGGTGCGTTTGCCAACATGTTCCATACACCATCGTCCGACGTCTCGAATTATGGGTTCATTTCATCACAAACTTGGCTGTTAATGACTCGGTCCAAGATTTGTACTCCTCTAAGCTTCTGTCTAAAAGCAATGGACTCAATTTCCACTTGTGCAATTAATGCCTCAACATCGATTTCAAAGGTTCCGGAAGCCCCTAGCGTCTACTCAATCCAACGAACAACGTCGTACTGAAGCTAGCTCGCCGTGCGGAACAAAGGCGAAACACCGTGGCGTGTGAAGAGATGCATTAGATGCAATGTATCTCGACCATTTCAGCGCCGCGGCGGCCGTCCCTAGGTCGAGATATGCCGTAGCTACCACGGCATTCTCACCGTGCCGTCACGTGTGAAAAATCTAATTTAAATCAATGTACTTCGGTAGTCACGGCATCACGCCTTTCACGGCGATGGTGAAAAACCGTCACGTGTGAAAGCTGTCTAAGTGTTCTGACAGGTGAAGCACAGTCGTCTGCATTATTAGAAGGAGACAGTGAGATGGAACAGGAACAAACTTTTTTTTTACTTTAAAATGTAAAAACCTACTTAATTCATCTCCATTTTATTCTTGCGTAGTGAAGAATGCATAAAATTCTTGGATGCGACGTTTTGATAGTTCTTAAAGATGAATCCACCAAGTTAATAGGTTAACCTCTGAAGACTCACTCTCTCTAAGGCAGTGGTTCTTAACCTTTTGTTAATCACGGCTCCCTAAATATCCTAAAATATTTTTGCGGACCCCTTGTTCTCACATATTAATCAAGATTTATTATATAATAGTGGTCTTATTTACTGACAAACAAACAAATAAAAAACAAAAATTAACTAACTAAATATATTTAATGAGACTCTGCTGTTGAACACTTTCCTCTTGTTTCACTTGTATTACTAAATGCTATTCACATGCAGGAGTCGATCCGGAGTCGATTTCACTGCTTCGTTTTAAAATTTACCATTGTGGGAAATCCCTTTCACACAAATAAGTAGAAATAAGAGCAACACATTTTGAATGGCGATGGTAAACAGATGGAAATCATTTGTACTAATTGTGATTTTTACTATCCGTGCTGCCCCTCTCCTCTATTATCCCGGTAAATCGAGAGAGTACTGTACAAATGCTTACAATAGTCAAATTCTTTCTTCCAAAACATAGAATTTAAGATAAATGACTTCAGTAATAAACAGAAATTACATTTTAAATTAAATTTTCGAGTCCCCTCCCCGCCAAAAAAGACCCTTTCGTGGCCCCCCGGTTAATAATCGCTACTCTAGAGTGTCCAAGCGAGTTTTGAGTCATTGTTAACACCTGCGACTTTTTCTGGGCAACCATTGTTATCCCTTGATCACCATACTTTTGTTTCAAAGTAAACATTGTTGGAGATTTTCTCTAATATTTTCATTGTTGTGTAAAAAATTCTACCAGATTTATTTAGGTTTTAATGATTTATAACTCAAACCACAATATTAACACGTTAAAGTTGTATCTAGCTATAACCATGAAAATGTTAATATATATCTCTAACAATGTTTATTTTAGAACAAAATTGTTAATAGTAAAACCCCAGTGGCTCTCTCCCAATAAAGCACTACATGTAAAAAAAATTAAAACTCTAAATCCACTTGTGCACCCTTAAAGGATCGGACTGCACTATCCATCTACCATAGCATATTATAAAGATAAATGACCGTGCGAAGCGAGGTTCTGTTTTAACTTGAACATTTATTGTGTGTTTATATCTTTGTCCCACGATAAATGTCAAAGCCATGAACCAATTTTAACCAATTTTGACAGGGACGTTCTTTGAACCAATCTTACTATCAGTTTTAAATATGGCAGTCACTCGAGGTTTTTTTTCTTTTAATATATCTTCTAAAGTGATTTGAATGTATAATTCCAAGCAATCGATCGAGCACGAAATACATGTATTTTAAAACTTTGACATATATTGCGAGACTGACGTCTTAAAACACGTAACAATGATTATTATATATGAATACAATGAACTATTTTGAATCTAATATTAGTTTGTTTTCTGTCTAACTTGATCCCCAAAGAAAAATATAAACTTTAAATCCAAAGAGAAAAGTTAAGATTGTAGTAAAGATTCGAACATGAAATAATCCTTAACATGATTTAATTAGTATTTTTTTGAAACAGAGCGCGAGGTTTATTATAATTAATAATAATAATAATAATAATAATAATACTTAGCACCACATCTTACTACCCATTCGGGTTATACGCTTAAGTACCAATTACTCTAATGGGTTAAGAATTGGGAAGGTCGAATATAAAGGAAGTGAGCCCACATATGCGTTGAGGGAGAGTGGAAAATTATTAAGAGAAAGCCACCCTCAGTTCACCCGAGCGAGATTCGAACCTCGATCTCCCTGTCCTCGTCAATCTCGCCCAACACGAAACTTGCGCGTCATCTACCTACGCCACTGAGACGGGTGGGAGGCTATTGTTCACAGAAATAATAGTAAATACATCCATATTTTAATTAACAACTAATATATGGGATCTTTCAATACACTTATCAAGTTATGTTACTTATTAACGGTAATTGCGTGTCCATAGATAATACTGCACGAACCCGTGTGGGTTGAAACTATATTAGATCATTTAAAATATTACTACTGTTGTTTTATAGGGAAAGAATATTAAATGTATGAAATACATTAGGTCTAGGACCTTTTATTACACCATTTATCTAATGTTCAAATTTAATTAATAACAGAAAGCAAGATATTTTGTTCATCGCACTTTACTATCGTCCGGGCTTTTAGTCGCGCTAATGGAGTAGGGGTGGGGAAGGAAGAATAGTACTCTCCATGCAAAGTTAGTGTACACATCACTAACACATATATAATGATATGTTGTTAAATAAAGTTTCCCAACACCGACATTCGTGAGGTATATTACATTTAGGCTGGAAAACTACTTTCAAATCAATAGGTCTAGCAACCGAAAGAAAAATGAAGCAATAATATTCAAGATCTCCATTTTGAAAAAATGGGCTAAGTATATCAAAATAGTCAAAGTTAGCACAGTTTTTTTTACCTTTGTCCTCTAAATATATCTGCTTTTCAGAGAAAAATGAACGTTTTACTCCATGTTATCTAGCTAAAAGATGAGAAAGTATAATTTAGTGGAGATGTAGCCAAATTTGCGTGGAGGGTGAGTGAGAAACAATTTAGGTAAAAATTACCCTCAGTACACTCGATCTGGTTTCAAACGCAGACGTCCCAGTCACCGGTGTACCAGACAAGAAGAGCTTGAAATTCAATCCGCGCGCCTACCAATGATGGTATAGGGGGGGGGGGGGGGGATGGATGTTGTTGGGTTTGTTGTTGTTGAGAATCAACCCTCGAGCACTTGATCTAATATCGGGTCATTCATCGTACAATTTGATGGCCTCGAAAAGCAGACATAACACCGGTTTTTATCGCCGCGACTTGATGCACCATCACACGGTGCAGCGACTGTCCACATAAACCTGATTATCTAATTCCAAGTCCTGCCCTGCACCCCACCGTCCTTACTCAAAGCTCGCTCGCATTATAATTTAATAGGCTATTTCTCAAGTACTTTATGATCGCGTTAATGGTTCACAAGATAAATGATACAAAAGTGACGAGCAGGATGTATAGGATCATTATGCTTATCAGTCATTACTGGTGTGGTGTAGTATATATTCATATTTAAACACTCATTACTATTTATAACACTAGAACATACATATATACATACATAAATACACATAAGCATACTCTTACATACACATACTATACATTCATACATTACAAATTACTACTCTAATACATACTACATACATAATATCATCATCATACATCTAATACATAATACACACTACACTACATATACATACATAATACATACTCATACATCAACATATATTACACACATACACACATACATAATAGATACATCTTACATAATTACTCACCATACACCACATCTAATATACTTACATTACATAAGCATATATACTACTCATAATACATACATACTACATACATAACAAAATACACTAATATCATACATACTCATACATAAACATCTATATCAAATACATCACAATTACACATCTTAATCATACTTATCATACATACATACAAACATCACTATTCATACATAATACATATACATCTACCATATCATAGCTAAAGATGAGAAAGTATAATTTAGTGACGATGTAGCCAAATTTGCTGAGGTGAGTGAGAAACATTTAGGTAAAATTACCTCAGTACATCGATCTGGTTTCAAACGCAGACGTCCCAGTCACCGTGTACCAGACAGAAGAGCTTAAAAGTTCAATCCGCGCGCTACCAATGATGTATGGGGAGAGGTGGACGTTGTTGGGTTTGTTGTTGTTGAGAATCATACACCTCGAGCACTTGATCTAATATCGGTACATTCATCGTACAAATTATGATGGCCTCGAAAAGCAGACATAACACGGTTTTATCGCCGCGACTTGATGCACCATCACACGATGCAGCGACTGTCCACATAAACCTGATTATCTAATTCAGTCTGCCCTGCACCACCGTCCTTACTCAACTCACTCATTATAATTTAATAGGCTATATCCAAGTACTTTATTGATCGCGATAATGTTCACACAAGATAAATGATACCAAACAAGTGACGACAAGATGTATATGATCATTATCTTATACAGTCATTACTTCTGAGTGTAGTGTATTATGACATATACATACATATTAATAATACACACACTATACATACTACATACATACACACATACACACACATACATACTACTACATACATACATACATACCAATACATACATACATACTAATCATACACATACATACATACATAAATACATACATACATACATACATACCATACATAACATACATACAACATACATACATACATCATAATACATACATACACACATACATACATACTAACATACATACATACATACATACACACATACAACCATACATACATAATACTACAATACACATACATACACATACATACTATACATACATACATACATACATACACATACATACATACACACATACATACACATACATCACAAACTATATACATACATACACATACATACATACATACATACACACTACATACCATCATACACACATACACACATACATACATCACATACATACATACATACATACATACATACATACTCATCACATACACATACATACACACTACAACATACATACTACAACATACATACATACATACATACATACATACATACATACATACAACATACATACATACATACACATACATATACATACTACATACATACATACATACATCACATACATACATACACACATCACAACATACATATACATACATACATACATACATACATACATATACATACACATACATACATACATACACATACATACATACATACATACATACACATACAACATACATACATACATACATACACATACATACATACATACATACACACATACAATATACATACATACATACATACATACACACATACATACATACATACATACATACACAACATACATACATACATAACATCCCATACATACATACATACATACATACCATACAACATACATACATACATACATAACATACATACATACATACCATACATACATACACAATACATACATACATACACATACATACATACATACAACATACAAACATACATACATACATACATACATACAACCATACACAACATACATACATACATAAATACATACACACATACACATACATAACATACATACATACATACACATACACATACATACATACATACATACACATACACATACATACATACATACATATACATACATACATACATACATACATACATACCATACATACATACATACATACATACACATACATAACATACATACATACATACATACAACATACACACATACATACATACATACATACAACATACATACATACATACATACATACACAACATACATACATACATACATACATACATACATACACATACACCATACATAAACATACATACACACATACATACATACATACATACATACATACATACATACATACATACATACAATACATACATACATACACACATACATACATACATACATACATACATACACATACATAATACATACATACATACATAACACATACATACATACATACACTACATACATACACACATACATACATACATACATACATACATACATACATACATACATACATACATACATACATACATACATACATACAACATACATACATACATACATACATACATACATACATACACACATACATACATACATACATACATACATACACACATACATACATACATACACATACATACATACATACCACATACATACAATACATACATACATACATACATATATATACATATCATACATATATACATACAATGCCAGTAAGATATTGTGTGATCACTTGACGGTGACAAGGGAAAGAGGGAAAGAAAGAGAGAGAGAGTAGAGAGGGATGGATGATATTTGTAAAAGGGGGTTTCCCTCCCTACACAGGATATGGGGTTGGCTGCACATGCAAAACTCCACCGCACTGGGCCAAACTAGTTTAGAAACTAGGATGAGGGGGAAGATATGTAGAGGGAGAGAGGGATTTAACCAGGGACTCGAATCAATAACCAAGTTGACACGATTAGTGAATTAAAGCTAGTGTTCGTCTTCGGGAGTATTTGCGCGAGAAATAACAATGTCTGCCATCAATGACACAGTTACACACTTATTGCCGATCTGCACGCCAAGCTCATCTAGTCTGGGCGGTCAGGGACGAGGAGGGTGAGGATCGGATGTACCAACACTCTCTTGTTCGTCATAAATAATTGTCCACACGCAATTGTGGGTACGTTTACCTAAAGTTGTACCCTACCTATCCCTTCTCCACTAGCGTAGTTAAATGCTGAGAGGCCGGACGGGTGGTAAAACGGGGTGGGAAATAAATCAATTGTTTGATTGGGGGTTAGTTTGAACTAGCCGAGTTTAGATTTTCATACCCACCATTTAAAAAGTTTATTAGATAATATTGTCTATTTAGATTAAAGGTTTTGTATATAGTTTTTATAGATTAATTTTTTTTCGCATCCATTACAGTTTCCAGCCTGTGTCCTGAGTTTGTTTCTTATTCAAGCCATATATTTTCAACTACCGGCTTGGTAGGCCTGTCTTAGCTTCATATGCCTGATAATCTAACTAAAGACTAGGACAAGCACAACATCCAGTGCCCGGGCATTAATTCATCACTGTGAAAAGGTAGACTCATATTTTCATCAATGATACATTTTTCGACCATGCCGGGAATCAAACCCGGGACCCTTACTTAACTCACTAGACAGACACGCTACCGACTGAGATAAGGTGTCGGATCGATTAAATGATAAAAAGACATTCTTTAAAGCAAACAGAAAGTTATTGAGAAGGTATGTACCACGGCAATGATAATAACAGAGAATTTTCAGTAAACTACAAATCTTTACAGAATATGTAATACAAAGCCTGGTATATGTACACATGCGTAAGGTTATAGGGTTCAGACCACAACATCTACTTCATTGATCACTTGGCCACCGTGTGTGTTACAGCGGCTCTACTGGTGTGTTTAGTTTGGTGTGTGTTAGTTTGTACACATGATGTGTGTGGCCTAATGAGAACCACCGCCTCTATGGAGTAGACTTCACACACCGAATGGTAGAGTTAACCTAGTTCTAACCACGACGTGGTCGAGTATGTTGAAGCGTTCCGCGTCACACGATGACCTAGGAGGCCTTAGTTCGATTCCAGCAAAGTTTGTGGTGTAAAAGCAGGTGAGTTTAAAATGATTCGGAGCTCACTATAAGCGCGGTCACAAGTTAAATGTGCCTCTAATAACAATGTGTGTGTTTTGATTACTACTCGTCCAAGATATCTGTGTATTTGAACTTGTTTAGGGTGAGCATGGTAGGATGTAGAGGAAATGTACTCAAATTTGAGTGAAGTGCGTGTGGGAAACTGTTTAAACCCCTATCAACCAACCCTATCACCTCTGAAGGAACATTAGATCTTGTGGAGAAAAGATCTAACTTCCTTCTCTCTATTTAACTGTTGCCAAATCTCCTCGCTCTCGGTTGTATAGGTTATATGGTGTGTTGGGATGAGAAGGGGCTACTGGCAACATGACGAAACAACGTTGTGGGGGAGAGAATGTTGGCTCAAGTTGGGGAATGGAGATGTAGTGGGGGGAGAGAATATTGGGAATGGAGATGTAGTGGGGGGAGAGAATATTGGGGAATGGAGATGTAGTGGGGGAGTGTGTTGGGGAATGGAGATGTAGTAGGGGGGAGAGAGTGTTGGGGAATGGAGATGTAGTGGGGGAGTGTGTTGGGGAATGGAGATGTAGTGGGGGGGAGAGAGTGTTGGGGAATGGAGATGTAGTGGGGGAGTGTGTTGGGGAATGGAGGTGTAGTGGGGGGAGAGTGTGTTGGGGAATGGAGATGTAGTGGGGGGGAGAGAGTGTTGGGGAATGGAGATGTAGTGGGGGGGAGAGAGTGTTGGGGAATGGAGATGTAGTGGGGGAGTGTGTTGGGGAATGGAGATGTAGTGGGGGAGTGTGTTGGGGAATGGCGTGTAGTGGGGGGAGAGAGTGTTGGGGAATGGAGATGAAGTTGCTGTCAATCATTCACGGGTTGTTGAGTGTACCTAGTTAGGACCGGACCGGGGGGGGGGATATTATACCAGCCCGCTCTTAATTACAAACTGCTTGGATAATTAACAACACCACTTAGACGAGAACAAGAGAAGAGGGGAATGAAAGAAAGCGAGAAGAGGGGAGGGGAAGGACCCGGGAAGTAATCATCCAATATTTCGCACTAGTCCTGGTCCTCAATTATGTAGCTCCTTGCAACAGTTTATAAGCAGGAAGCTGAAGAGATGGCAAGTTTAGACTGTGAGTGTGAGAGTGAGAGGGAGAGAGGGACTAACCTTACTCCCTTTGATTTATCAAGCATTATTGTGGTCAATGACAACAAAAAGCCTTGCTTGATAGACCGTACGTTTAAAGTGAACAAGGCACTAAGCGACGGTGTGATTGAGGGATAAAGGCTCTCAAAAAGGGAGGCGATATCGAAAGAATAGGCATAAAAAAATTTTTCTATTGTTGCCAAGTACGACAGTGTTGATGATTTTTTCATCGTGTATTTTAAGAATTTCTGTACTTGTCTTATAAGAAAAAATATAACTTTTTCACTATAATAGAATTTTTCCTGTACCATAATATTAATCACTAAATATTATAATGATGTAGTTACAATAATGTAATATGATTAGTGTTTTTAGCCTTATTCGAAACAAAGCAGCAGGAACTTTTAAAGAAGCTATCAAAGTGTGGACTAAAAATATTACATTTCTAAGACAAAATGATGACATAATATTTTTACCACTTGTTCTCTATGAATCTAAAATATATCTTACCTTAGATGAAGAAATATATAAAAATTAGGAGGTTTTAAAACAAGGTGGCTAGGAAGATATTTGGTTCAAAACGACATGAAGCTACTGGGGAGTGGAGGAGGTTAAATAATGATAAGTGTACCATTTGCTCATCACAAGACAGCGTTAGGATAATACAGTTTTGTAGGTTACGATAGGCAGGACATGCAGTGCGAATGGGAGATTCTAGAACCTTGTTCAGTTTATTCACTGGTAAACACAAAGGGAAGAGACCATTGGGAAGACCTAGAAGCAGAAGGAAGGATAATATTCTATATTTTGTGTTAGTTGTTTTATTTTCAGATAATTAGGCAAATCACGTTTATTTAACAGGTAAAACTTATACCTAGGTAACGTTCAACAAGTTTATGTGAATTGATCTTAAATTTACATAATAAATATTCAGACAAAGACATTAATTATCCCATTAAAAGGAAGAAAGTATTAATTAAAATGGTATACAGCAGGTAACAGAACATGGCCGACTAATTAAATGTTATGTTAAGAAATAGATTGCAATATATTTAGTATAATTGTGATATTTGGTTCATATCCCTCTCATAGTTAAGTGGAAACACATTTCGGACTCCGGGAATCCAAACCAAACATATGGGCTCCATAGTGGTTCACTATTAGCGGAGTTGACTGTATATTAAGAACTTGACGCTTTGAACCCCTGAATATGTGTACGACTAGACTGGGCGAGTGAATAAAAAATAAAATAGAGCATAGTGGTTGTAATGAGAGTTGGCCAGACTGGAGCGCGCGCTCGAGCCGGAACAGTCTAGTTTACAGGCGTTGGGCAATATTACTGTATGTTGGTCCATTGAGTGCTGGGAACACTTTACAATTTGACATGATATTTGACTTTTTTTACTATTATCGATAGACTTAGCACACTTGCTAATAGAGGCCTAATTTAATTGGCAAGATCATAAACTATATATAGGCTTAGATATAGGCCTAAAGGTAAAACTGATATGTTAAAATACTTCAATATTATAATCAAAGTAGGTCTTTACAAATAATTTTTATTATTATTATTATTTAGCACCGCGTCTTACTACCCATTCGGGTTATACACTTAAGTACTAATTACGCTAATGGATTATAAATTGGGAGGGTTGAATTTTAGAGGAAGTGAACCCATATTTGCGTGGAGGTAGATTGGAAAAATATTTGAGGAACCCCCCCCCTCCCCCCAGTTCACCCGACCGAGATTCGAACCTCGATCTCCCCGTCCTCGGCAGTCGAGCTCAACACGACTAGCACGTTAGCTAACTACGCCACTGAGGCGGGTCTTTACAAATAATAATCACCATTAGCGTGGAGAGACGATGGGAAAACCACAACAATAAATCAGTTGTCAGAAACAGCCCTTAGTTCACTGAGCCAAGATTCGAACCTTTGCCTCCTCGTCAAAACCAAACTATCGAGAGCTATCTACTAATCACGTGCTCGCTGGCCAGTTTTCCCAGGCAGTCGCTCACGCGCTCGCTCGCTTGTCAGTCTGGCCGAGCCCTATCAGTGTATGTGTTGTTATTATTATTATTATTATTATTATTATTATTATTATTATTATTATTATTATTATTATTAGCACCGCGTCTTACTACTGTTCGGGTTGTACGCACTTACGCTAGTGTGTAATGGTAGGGTGATTGTGAGATGAAATGGAGGAACTACAGTTTAACGTGGGATCCGAACCACGGTGGAGGCCTGGCATTCCCCACATTCACAAGTTGTGATTAATACACGTCTTGTCAGAGGTGAAGGAAGGGTTTGGTAGTCAGATAAATCTGTGCCGGGACCGAGGATTGAACCCCGGACCCCCAACCCAGGTCTGACACCTTACCCATGGATCGCCAGGTCACCAGCAGTGTGTGTAGTCCCAAACCCTACAAAACTAGAAAGGTGGCATTTTTCAAGTCTACTTAGTGAAACCCAAGATGTGTACCTCAAGTGTATTTAAAATATCAATTATGTCGAGCCTAATGCCTTAGACCGGGTGTCAACTGGGAAGTGCATCTTTAAATTCAATTAACCAAGCAATTCTAAACTTTAAATAAGTAGTTAGGCAGATGTTTAGGGTGTGAAGCTTAGCCTCTTTTATAATATCCATAGTGAGTCTAGCACAACACACTTTGTGACCATCTATTTGGTTAGCTAAAGAACCAAGAAACATATTGAGAGCCTGACGTATTAAACTGCGTGATTGCTGATATGGAAGGAAGCCAAACGAAGGTTCACGACAATCTTAAACTTTGTATAATTATTATTTAGGGAAACTAGCGGGTCTGAACCTCAGCACTTTTTGTTTACTTTTACACTGCTAATTATATAAAAATGAAATGTCTGCCTTTTGTTAGTTTGTTTGTTTGTTTGCTGTTCAATCAATCTCAAACAACTGTACACATTGTTATGCTTAAATTTCGTATGGATAAAACTTGTGCGTCCGGTTAGCAGTCAAATTACAAATTATATTCATTTTGTTTCAAGAGAGCGGCAAAAAAACACTTTTATCAGATTATGATTATTGGAGCATCATGATATAAACTTTTAAAGGTTCCTAGATATAATTAAATTAGACATTACAGCCATCTGGAAAAAAAATTGTGGCTATAGAGTACTACTTTTTAGCCTGGTCAGCGCTTTAAATCTTTAACTGTGAGAAGCCTGACAATCAGAAACACTAATCAATCATAATATAAAAAATAGGATGTGTATTAGTTTGTTTATATGTATGTTTGTCTGTGTGTTGGTGTTATAACTCCTAAACCAAAATACCTATAAAGCTTTACTCTCATTGATACATGTAAAATTAGATTTTGGCTGTCTATTTTGCTAAGACATGTCCAAACCACTGGATACTTTTAGAATACAAACACACAATTTAAAACCAAATCCTGGAATGTTTTGGGATTACTCCAATATCCCAATAATTCCTAAATATTTGAAACTTCTAAGTGGAATTTGGTGAAATGGGGGATTCAGTATTTACAAAATTTATGTAAAGAACTACTTCTCACTGAATCTCCTTCAGTGACCGCATGGTCTAAGGCGTTATTCTCACAATAGACAAAACTGCCGATGACTGAGAGATCGAGGTTAGAATCCCAGTCGGGTGTACTGAGGATGGTTTACACAAAACGGTGTTCTACTCTACCTCCAAGCAAATGCTTGTACACTTCCTCTAAATTTAACCTTTCTCATTCCTAGCTTGAAAGCGTAATTAGTACATGATATGCGTACAGCCTGAACAGGTAGTATTTGTGAGGGAGCTTAAAGGGCCACCCTAAACAACATTGAAATTATTTAAATTTCCAAGATTAATAATTATTGTAAAAGAGGTAAAGCAGTCCTCCCGAAAAATATTCCCAAACTATAGGAATAAAGAATTTACCATGAGGTAGAAAATATAAATATTTAAATACATGTAGAGGAACAACTTCAAATCCCAACAAGAGTCCGAACATGCTCTTTGTTAAATTGTGGTGCTCTTATTACCAGTACTTTTTGTAACAATGTACGTCTATAATTTGTTTTTACTGAATTTATTATAATATTAGGAAAATATTGTGTTCGTTTGTGAACTAAGTTTATACTATGGGCTGTGACTAATATCTAGTTTTAAAGATGTGAGCGAAGCGGCGGGCAAATGATAGTTGTAAATATTCTAATAATACCTTCATGTGAAAGAGTAAATAACTATAAATCGTAAAATTGAGTGTCTTGGACAGTATTATTTTTAATAACTTAAGTAAATACATTGCAATTAACACCTGAGCGGGAAAAAGACGATAAATTGATATACAACTATAATAAATTAAAAAAAAAAAAAAATCTTTCCCAAATTATTTTGAAATAAGTATTTGTATTTTTGTATCAAAATATATTTATGTTCGGTTCATAACTTGTCTTCAACCACACGAAATGCACTTATTTACGATTTCTAGCTGTTGACTTTACAAAGTTTATTTGCGAATGACATTGAATGACATGGCTGTTGAAATATTGTTGCCTTCAAAAATGTATACCATTTTGTGACAAGTTTTACTTAATGTTTATTTTAATGTCGGCGTGCCACCAAAATCGCATCCACATACCATTCCTGTCATAGGGCCCAATCTTCGCCTTAATGGAACCAGGCAAAGTAATTGCGCTATCTCTGAGCCATAGTGGAACCAGGCAAAGTAAGCGCACTATCTCTAGCCATAGTGGAACCAGGCAAGTAATTGCGCTATCTCTGAGCCATAGTGGAACCAGGCTAAGTAAGCGTGCTATCTCTTACCATAGTGGAACCAGGCTAAGTAAGCGCACTATCTCTAGCCATAGTGGAACCAGGCAAAGTAATGCGCCTATCTCTTAGCCATAGTGGAACCAGGACAAAGTAAGCGCGCTATCTCTAGCCATAGTGGAACCAGGCAAGTAAGCGCATATCTCTGAACCATAGTGGAACCAGGCAAAGTAAGCGCACTATCTCTAGCCATAGTGGAACCAGGCAAAGTAAGCGCACTATCTCTTAGCCATAGTGGAACCAGGCAAAGTAAGCGGCTATCTCTGAACCATAGTGGAACCAGGCAAAGTAAGCGCACTATCTCTGAGCCATAGTGGAACCAGGCAAAGTAAGCTGCACTATCTCTTAGCCATAGTGGAACCAGCAAAGTAAGCGACTATCTCTAGCCATAGTGGAACCAGGCAAAGTAAGCGCACTATCTCTTAGCCATAGTGGAACCAGGCAAAGTAAGCGCACTATCTCTGAACCATAGTGGAACCAGGCAAAGTAAGCGCGCTATCTCTGAGCCATAGTGGAACCAGGCTAAGTAAGCGCACTATCTCTTAGCCATAGTGGAACCAGGCAAAGTAAGCGCACTATCTCTGAACCATAGTGGAACCAGGCAAAGTAAGCGCACTATCTCTGACCATAGTGGAACCAGGCAAAGTAAGCGCACTATCTCTGAACCATAGTGGAACCAGGCAAAGTAAGCGCGCTATCTCTTAGCCATAGTGGAACCAGGCAAAGTAAGCGCACTATCTCTTAGCCATAGTGGAACCAGGCAAAGTAAGCGCACTATCTCTTAGCCATAGTGGAACCAGGCAAAGTAAGCGCACTATCTCTAGCCATAGTGGAACCAGGCTAAGTAAGCGCACTATCTCTTAGCCATAGTGGAACCAGGCAAAGTAAGCGCACTATCTCTGAACCATAGTGGAACCAAGCAAAGTAAGCGCGCTATCTCTAGCCATAGTGGAACCAGGCTAAGTAAGCGCACTATCTCTAGCCATAGTGGAACAGGCAAAGTAAGCGCACTATCATCTGAACCATAGTGGAACCAGGCAAAGTAAGCGCACTATCTCTGAACCATAGTGGAACCAGGCAAAGTAAGCGCACTATCTCTGAACCATAGTGGAACCAGGCAAAGTAAGCGCGACTATCTCTTAGCCATAGTGGAACCAGGCAAAGTAAGCGCACTATCTCTTAGCCATAGTGGAACCAGGCAAAGTAAGCGCACTATCTCTTAGCCATAGTGGAACCAGGCAAAGTAAGCGCACTATCTCTTAGCCATAGTGGAACCAGGCAAAGTAAGCGTCGCTATCTCTGAGCCATAGTGGAACCAGGCAAAGTAAGCGCACTATCTCTTAGCCATAGTGGAACCAAGCAAAGTAGGCGTGTCATCTTTTAGGGTAATTTATGGATACATCCTCGTTAAAGAAGGCATGACAATAGCGAGCATTGACAACTAGCCCAGACAGAAACAGGTCTTTCTCTACAACCGGGATTAACAACTTATTGGGTGTGTAACAATGCGGTGATAACACTAGAAATCAAGAAATTGAAGCTCTTTTCAATTAAATCACTTTTCCAAAGTAATTAAGATAATTAATTTATGCGGTTTGGCAACACTGCTTAGCAGTTGTAATTAAGTCGTTGACCAACCCAAAGTATTCAAGCTTTCAGTCCTTGGATTAACCCCCCCCCCTCTCCCCAATTTGTCTCGCTCCATCCCCCTAAGCCAAAGGCACACAAACTCTGTAGACCAAAGGAGCCCTTACACCAGATAAAATACGAGCTGGAGTCCTCATAGCATATTTTACACTAATATTATTTATTAACAGTCAATAGCGACAGTTAACTTTCACAAGTATAAAAGTAGGCTAATAAAACAAACTGAAAATATCACATGTTCTGGCTGAAGCTTTGGAAAATGTCCTTTATTCAGAATTGAAAAAATTGACAACCCTAATTATTTACGCAATTTTATATTGTGAAAAACAAAGAATATTATAAAATAGCCCCACAGAGACTGAGATGACTGATGGGGACCAAGGGGTCCACAGAGCCCTGTTTGAAACGCTGCCCTAAGCTAACATTGCGGCCACGTGTACCACTGACTTCAACTTTGACTCAGTTTTGCTGACTTAAAGCAGAAAGGAATTAGTGGTCAACAATAAAACAAATATTCAGAAAATGATCAAACAAAACAGTGACAGCCAGCACGATAATCTTCACTATTTTTTTTCTAACACTATCCTGGGAGTGTTACACTGATTTTTGTATAAACTAATAACGTTAATATATATAATGCATTTTTTATAAATATCCCAAAAATATGGGTAAGGGGTGTATCTGGAGGGGTGGGAATTTGATGTTTCATCAAGGGGGGCGTCAGTTGAAAAAAGTTGGGAATTGCTGGCCTACAAGAAGCATACAAGAACAAATGGATCACAGTGTAGAAATATTTGTGGAAAGGCCCTACAGCCCAGTTTAATAAAACTAGTTTTTATGTTATCGCACCAATCGTCACAACGAATTTTTATTATTGATTAGGCCTGTATTTGGAGTTGATTTATTATAGAATGACCCCGGTGGCGTAGTTGGCTAACGTCGTGTCGTGTTGAGCTCGATTGCTGAGGACGGGGAGATCGATGTTCGAATCTGGTCGGGTGAACTGGGGTGGTTTTTCCTAAATGGTTTTCCACTCTCCCTCCACGCAAATGCGGGTTCACTTCCACTAATTAAACCTTCCCAATTCCTAATCCATTAGTGTAAATAGTACTTAAAGCGTATAAACCGAACGGGTAGTAAGACGCGGTGCTAAATATATATAATATTTTTAAAAAAATATTATAGAATGACATTGTTGAGACGCTTGTGAATAATCAGTGAATGTTTGAATTGTGCAAACTTAGCTTTTAGGCTTATTTAAAAAGCTACATCGTTACTAAATAATATCAGTAAGTATGGAGTTGTGACCATTAGGTCAGTAATGGAACACCGGCCTAATTAATGTATATGTTACGGGTAGTGAGCGAGATCTGGACATTGTCGATACTAGCCGGGAGATGTCAGCATTAGCTAAGTGTATTGAACCAAGACAGAAATAGGAAGTAACTTATCTCATGTACGATATTATCCGGATAATATCAACACTAGCCAGCAAGACTTGGATAACGTGGAGTAATATTTGTAAAACTAAGCACGTTTCAATACAAATGTTATTTAAACATTTTAAACAATATTTTGAAGTTGGATCGTAGCAGTGCACTAACATTTGAAATGCTGCATTTTATGCTTTTTTTCCACTAACCTAACCTAACCCAACCTAACTTAAACTAATCTAACAGCCTAAACTCGCCTAACCTAATATAACCTAACTAACCTGGCCTCAACCATAGAAATTGCTACTATCTAAGTGCGGGTGGCTAATGTCAATATTATCTGGACAAACTTCGAAAAACACTATTCAACCACTTCTCACTCAACATTTTCTACGTATTTTAGATAACGTCAGCATTATCTGGATAATATTGACTTTATCCGGGTTCGGACTTTACCCGTAGCATATACATCCCCCCCTCCTCTCCCCGATTATTTTCATCACCCCTCACCAAATCCCACTTCTGATACTCCTACTATTTCAAGCAAATTATGATGCGTTCCTATCCTAAGACTAAACCAAATACCGTTGGCTTCATTGGTTATCCTGAGATTAAACCAAACACTTTTGGGTTTATAGTTTATATTCACAAGCCACTAAGTAAAAAAAAAAGCATTTCTGTTGAGTCTAGTTTATAAACAAGTGAGCACTAATGTGAGGGTCTTATGTAGAAAATCTCAATCAAGCCCGAATATCAAATTCAGGAACATAACTTTATTCCAAAGTGAAAGTCTTATTAAAGAGTTAATTGCATTTCTAAGATTAGATTGGCACGTATCACATGGGGTTTAATTAAAATTAAATAATTTAACAAGACATGTATGCTGCGAGAAGTATAGTTAGTTGTACGTCTTACAAAAGACCCCGAAGTCCTGTACACTAACATCACTGTTAATTAACCGCGTGGAAAGAAATTGCCTTCTCAGTAAATAATGACTGCACTATTAAGTGTGTATACGTTAAGGATAAACAGAACTACACTTTAATTAGAAATCACAATTTAATCTGCGGAAAAGTACATAATAACTTTTTAATCAAAATAAAGCGTAAGATAGACGCCCCAACCGTACCATACTAATAATGTGAGTAGGGCAGTTGTACGCCTGGCTGATAAATTCAATTACTGAAAGTTAATTATATAATATCGGTGTTTTAGTGGATGATCATTTTTATTTAAAGTTTATATTTTGACGCACAAGGCTCACTATTTACTCGTTCAGTTACGCCTCTTTGTTTTATATTCACATGTCTACATTTCCTACCTTCTCAAAAACTTACTACCTCGTAGTAAGATCGGTCTGAGGGTAAAGTGACCCGCTCAAACATGAACACGACATATATATTTTAAAAATTAACTCTTTTTTAATAGTTATTCTTTCCTAAATATTGTTGGGTAAATTTTTACCAAAGCAACAATATTTATTGTTACTTTGTGTGCCATACTAAATATCAGTCTTACTTATTTATAATTATGAATGGCATATAATTGGCTACCTACACACTCTATTAACAAAATAAGTTAGAAGCAGCTTTAAATAGCTTACCTAATAAACAGAAATAAAGGGTTCTTTATGAACATTAATTGGTTGGTTTGAAAGCCGAAATGTGGGAGGGGGAAAAAACAATACAATGCACCCGGTGAACAAACCCCGACCTTGTAGACAAGCCAGGCTGCCAAAAGTTCATCAATCATCAATGATCCTTGAACATGTTTATGTGAAGAAAACCTACTTGCTACTAGGGCTGGTGAAAGACAATTATATAAAGAATATGGAAGAAAGAACATTTGATAGAATACCAACTATTTTGCGGTCAACCATGATAGTATTTCATTGTACTTTCAATATTATCTTATAGATATCGATGCTATCAAAAGTAACAGCTTTATATTACTTGACGTATGATATATTAAAGTAGTATTAGTGACGTTTATAACTCTCAGAGACTGTGAGCAAATTAATGGTTTACATAATAGTTTCCAAAGAACGAGACTAATCTAAAATCTAAAAATCTACTAGATCTACTTTCACGTACACATACGTTAGATAATGTGATCTGCAGCTGTCACTCTTGATCAATTATATCAATAACTATCAAATTATAGTAAAATATATTATTATTATTATTATTATTATTATTATTAGCACCGCGTCTTACTACCCGTTCGGGTTATACGCACTTACGCTAATGTGTAATGGTAGAGTGATTGTGAGATGAAATGAAGGACCTACAGTTTAACGTGGAATCCGAACCACGGTGGTGGCCTGGCATTCCCACATTCACAAGATGTCTTGTCAGAGGTGAAGGAAGGGTTTGGTAAGTAAAATATAAAACAAGCAGTTAAAAAAACCGACAACTATTAAATTGCGACCGCTTTCTTTGAATATTGTATAACTTTTAGAGTTTTTCTGCACACTCCAAAAATCTTAGATCACATTTGTATTTTTACTAATGTTATTTCTTTTGAAATCTCATGGATTTAATTAAATTAGCGACCAAAGATTTTACTATACAATCTTTTATCAAAGACAATAATTAAATAATTAATATTAGCATCGCGTTCGGGTTATACGCTTTAAGTACGAATTACGCTAATGGATTAGGAATTGGGAAGGTTGAATTAGAGGAAGTGAACCCGCATTTGCGTGGAGGGAGAGTGGAAAACCATTTAGGAAAAACCACCCCCAGCTCACCCGACCGAGATTCGAGCCTCGATCTCCCCGTCCTCAGCAGCCGAGCTCAACACGTCTAAGCGCCTTAGCCAACTACGCCACCGAAGCGGGTTACAATCAAAGACAATAAATAAATCACTTTCGAGTTTCAAACTAAACCGTCTACGGTGTGCCGGTTTATAGTATGCATTCATGCAAATAGGTCAAACGTTGAGGACTTTTAATCAAACATTTAAAATAATAAACTATATATAATCACCCGCATCAGTGGCCGCATGGTTTAAAACGTCCCTATCTCAATAGATTCGCCTTCTTATGATGGGGAGATCGGGGTTCAAATTCCGGACGGGTGTATTGTGGGTGGGATTTTACAAAATTATTTTCCACTCTACCACAACGCAAATGTGGATACTCTTCATCCAAGCGCTTTAGCGTAACTATCACATGGGCGTATGACCCGAACGAGAAGTATGACGGGGGGCTAAAATATAAAACAAAAAATATGTTATTTGCGTCAGTTTATTTTTTAGATTTTAGCATTGCGTCTTACTACCCATTCGGGCTACACGCCCATGTACTATTTACTCTATTGTGTTAAGGATGAGGAAGGTTGAATTTCAGAGGAAGTATACCAGAATTTTCGTGGAGAGAGAATGGAAAATAATATAGGAAAAACCACGTTCAATACAACCAACTGGGATTGAACCTCGATCTCCCCAACATCGGCAGTTTAGTCTATTGCGAGAGTGACACCTTAGACCATACAGCCACCGACGTAAGTTTTTGCGTCCGGTTCAGGCAAAATATCACCGAAACGACAAATTTGAAAACGATTGTCAACATTGAAATACGGATTTATTTTTTTGGTCTAAAACATTCTTTCCGCAAATATAACTTCAAGGGGGGGGGGGGGGGTAAAAAACTCTGAAGGGGGGAAAAAAACGACAACGTGATTTTGGGAATTCAAACAAGGAAGCACTTAAACAGCGCCGAGATAAATTTTCTAATTTCCACATTACCCGCCAACTGTCGACATAGACTAGGCTAGGCTAGGCTAGAGTACAGTGAATACAATCAAGAGAAGTGTGTTTTAAGTTGAGGGAAACAAGAGAGATAGAGAGTAAAAACGATTTGGACGAGAAAATATTTGGTATTTTTAACCAAACACGCTCTCACCCGCTGTTCTTTATTCCGTGAAGAGAGGATAGCCACACGGATGTTGGTCAGCACAATTAAACCCACGCCTATCCCTGTCCTCACATTTTGACGCTCTTCATTTACTCTCAACTCTCCACCCTCTCCCAATTTACCTTCAAATAGCATCGACAGAACGGTGGAAGTAAAAATAAATTTTAAAAAAGTTGGAAAGTAAGATAGGGCATCAGATTTCTCTGACGGACAAAATGGAAAGCAAATCTGGGTTTGATTGGATGTTTGTTCCGTAGCATTACAAAGCTTGAACAAATGAGACTGGGATTTTTCAGCGATTTAGTTTTAAAAAGATTAGTGGGACTAGTATTGGGAGTTTTGAGGGGCGAAGACCCTAACAAAGCACCGGAAGCAAGAAGATTCTGGGGGTACATCAGAACATTTTCTAACAGTGGATATTACTCGGTGTTTTCTTGATAAAATACAGATACAGAACTCGAAATTGCTCTAACCATGTAATGGCTTACTTTACCCCTCTCATCCGACAGACCTAGATGGAAAGAAAAGAAAAAGTCATCCGTAGGGGCAATATGTTTAGTGAGATTGTAAATTTAATTTCTAGACGAATAAAAGTACAGCAGCGTGTAGTGAAGTGATTGATATTATATTTAGTAAAAGAACATGTGTGACCAACCCGTTGCTTTTTGTCCTTGATGTTCATACAGTTGGGTGAAGAAATGGACCAAATAAAACGAGTATGGTGTTGGTGCCCCCTCTCAACCACCCTCAACTACACTACTGGAGCATGACGCAAATAATGAACATATTCATGCTTAACAAACTACTACCATTACTGGTACGCTTAACACCAAGGTTATTAATGGCCTCATCAAATATCCAGCATTCGCCAAAAAAGAAATTATAAAATCAAACTACATAAAATCAAATTAATATATAGTAGAACTTTGGTATCGGACAGCTATAAAAGTTACTAAAACTGTTCTCATAATAAAGTAGCATGCATCGTTGTTCGAATGGTTTAATGCGTCACTCTCGCAATATACGAGACTTCCGATGACACTGATATATTGGATATAATCACAGTCGGGTGCATTCAGAATTTTTCTCTAAATGTTTTCCCACTGTCCCACCACAAAAAGGTGAGTACACTTCCTCTTAATTCTGCCTTTCTAATCCCTAACTCATTAGCTTAATTAGTATACGTGTAGGGCCTATAGCCCGAATGAGTAGTAAGACACGGTGCTAAAACTAAACAAATCAGAATCATATATTCATTTGTAAAGTCATATGATTTGCAGCGGTCAATTTTATTAGACTAGAGTACTTACATTTGATTTTATGTTTGTTTGTTTGATTGTTTGTTTGTTTCCAGTAAACCCAAAAAGTACTCATAGGACTTCTTCTGTTGTACTCCTTATATTTAATAATACAGGATAATCTATACAATATCGAGCTATCTAATCAACGAATGTTTTCAGTTTGTTGCTAATTCACAAATGTACCGGATGTGATGAAATTTCGCATGGTTATAGCGTGGAGGTATGGTTAACAAATAAGCTACATTTTTCTACTAAATTTCAATAACATCGATGAGTTTCCATCTTATAATCTGTCTTAATCCAAGCCGTCAACCATTGTATTATTTTATTGAATGCAGAGTTAATTTATTTCTGTCTTACTTGATCGCCCAATCAACTGCCATACAAAGATTAATTACAGAATACATTTCAATCGAAAGAGATATATTTAGTGTTGTTTGGTTTGTATTCACATTAGTAGGCAAATCGTGTTTCTTCAACAAGTAAAACTTATACATTCTTAAATACTTGAATTTTCTAAGTAGGTGATATGGAGAGTTTCCAAATTTTCAAAACTTATGTAAAGAAACTTTTCCTCGCTGTGATAGAAGATTTAAATTGGTCGGTAGGTATAAGAGGCAACCTTAACACTCTGAAAAATAAAAAATTAATTATTGAAAAATGGTGTGAAGGCATTTCCCCCAAAATTTCTTAAGCTTAAATACTTTCTAGTTTAATAGAAAATTAAAATATTAAAATCCAGGTAAAGGGACACCCTTAAATAACCATAAGAGTCTGATTATTTATAATTTCAAAGCAAGGGGTAGTGGAATGGGTGTTGAGGAGAGATACAAATTACAAAACTTAAGGAAAACAATGTTTTGGTGTGGTAGAAAATTGAAATTTGTAAGAAAGGTGGATGGACTACCCTAAATAAATATAAAAAGTATTAGATCTTTTTTAAGATTTCAAAAGTATGGGTATGGGGCTAAAAAATGTAAACTCAAGCGAAACACACTTCTAGGTGTAGTAGAAAATTGTAATATTTGCAATCATGTACAAAGACCACCCAAAATAATCATAAAATAATGACATTTTGAAGTTAAAAATTGTATCCAAGGAATATGGAACTCAAAATTTCACAAACAGCTTCTTGTATGGTAGAAAATTGAAATTTGGCAAATAATTGTAAGAACTAATCTGTTGCTTTGACAGTATATTATTTAACTTATGGTATTTGTTAAACTATGATGCTCATTTTTCCAATATATATTTTTAACATTGTTTATAATTTATAAGATATTATCTTAGGATAAATTAGGCAAATATTGAGTTTTATGTAGATGGTATTTGTTTGTGCACTTCAGTTTATGGGTTGATTAAAGTTTAGTTTCAAAGAATGATTTAAAATGGATTGGTTAGCATATTTGGTTTGAAATCATCTTGATACTGTACAAGGATAAATTATATAAAGTGTGTAGTTGGATGATGTTCTATATAAAAATCCAAAAAACAAAAAATTTAATCAAGCTAAGTCAAATTAGCTGATCGAATCAACCAGAAAAGTTTTAATGAATAATTCCTTTTGTAAACTATGAACTGTTAAGAGTATTATATAAATTTAATTTGTGTTAACTCTTTACCAATCAATAATTTATGGTGTGTCACTCTTTTTTCTTTTTCTTTTTACTATCAACAACAAGAAAAAGTTCAAATATTGTGTATAGAGAAATTATAACTTAATCTTCAAAATAAGTGTCAGCTTTTAAAACACGTTCAGATATTTCTATTTTTATATTGCCCAGGTTCAAGTTTTGTTACCAATTTAAACTGACCAAAGGTTAATATTCAAACAGAATTTAAGATTTGGCTCATTTTCCCTGTGTTAATTTCATATAGGCCTACTAAAAAAATAGCAAGGTTACTTTATAAATTCCCCTTGCGAAGTGTGGTACACCAGCTAGTACTTAATGGTAACTACAATAAAGAAAATACTTTTAAAATTGACAAAAGAAAGAAAGTATGTTGGCATTTCTTTCCTACCATCATCCTCGATAGTTTATCTCTTTTATTTATAAATATGACCTAATTTTTACTTTAACATACATTTTTGACGTCGTTAAAATTTTAGACCCCGAGATTAAATATGAATCTCTACGGTTTTTTTTTTTCCCTCAAACCCAAAATATTGAGTCTTATAACTAAGCCAGTTTGTCCCCATGTCTGTCAATCTATCCCTCTAAATTTTATTTCACAGTCAGGTTGAGCTACTATTGGCCCTTACTAACAATCAAAGTAACATGATGGCCAATAAATTGTTTAAAAACCTTTGAAAAGTTACTATGCAAGTTTAGAGAAATTGCTTCAATTATTTTGGTTAGATGATTCCTAAAATAGTTATTTATTCGATAGTCTGTTTTATTATTCTGTTAATGAGACGATACTAGTTTGAAATATCATCATTTAACTCAGATAATGGGTCGGGATGAAGAAGGGAGATTCTAGAAAATGTTTATCTGCATTTGCGTTAAAGGGGTGTGGAAAACAATTTGTTTTTTAAACCTCAGGACAACCAGCTAGGACTTGATCCATGACTTCCCCATCACTGGCTAACCAGACTATACGCACTTGGCGTTTAGTACGCATGTCCACCGATGCGGGATTTTGGATTATTAACACTAAAAAAAAGGAAATGTAGTTAAGGTGTTCTATCTTAATCCTTTGCCATGTGACTTTGACTATCTTGACAATGCGAATAACTTCTTATAAAGCGTAACACCCACTATATTCCAACTAAAAAAAATTAGCATGCTAGATATATTTTCATGTATTCATACGTCAAGATGTGTAATCTGGAACTGTCACTTTTGATATTCATTATAAATAATTATCAAATATAGCAATATAATAAAAGTTATCAATTTTGGCTTCAAAAAAAGTCCGCCTTTTCATAAAACTATCTTCCTATGAAAATTGTACTGTACAATAGGTTGTCTTACTACCCATTCGAGCTATCCGCATATTTATACTAATGTGGCAGGGATGAGAAAGGTAAATCTTGAAGCAAATGTACTGGCATTTGCGTGGAAGGAGAGGGAAGAAATAATTTAGGGGGAAGGGGGTTTTGGTGTACCCAAATGTAATTTGAGGCCCGTTCTCACCCGTCACCGTCAAACAAGACCATATTAGACTAGCGCCTTATTTAATGTACCCACAAAACTATAATAATGTACGAGCTTGAAATGCGCCGTCAAAAGTGACGCGAGAATGAAATCTGGCGACAGACATTTTGAAACAGAGCAACGAAACAAGATAAAGGAAAGAGAGGAAAAGAGGGAGGAGAGAGAGAGAAGGGGGTAATGAGGTAGAGACTGTGACGCGCTAGAGAGAAAAAACACGAAACAAAGGAACGTGACTGTATGGCAGGGTCCAAGACCCCCTGTTTAAGAACTAGAAGGGTGTGAAGAGGGGGTTAGAAAACTAGGAGGGGTAGGGGGAAATATTGTACGTGAAGGGAAGAAGGGGAAGCCAGAGCTATAATATGAGAAGGTATGAGAAAGAGGGAATGATGGAAGGAGACGGGGAAAATAGAAATATACACTATGTGATGGAAAGAGAGGGAGACAGATTATGAGAGAGATGAGACAAGCACGGTACGGAGAGAAGAGGAAAGAGAGAGAGATAGCCGGAAGAGAAGTTTTGAAAGACAAGGACGGGTAGAGTCGGGCCTGAGAGACGAACTGATGAGATGGGTTTTGTATTCTTTGGCTAAATTGATTGGAGCTCCAAATTAATTGGAGTCCATCCTACCGGTCCTGAGAGTGGTACAGTCACCGCCGATCTACGAGGGACCCTGGCGAGATTTAGGACGGGTTCCAAGAGGAATCAGTTTTTTTGTTTGTAAGCTTCCCTTCTAGAATTTACAACCAAGAACCATCCTGTTAAAGTGCGGTAGAAGGAGACACGAGAAAAGGGCAGTGTTTTGGCAGTTTTCATAGCAAACATTTTTATGGGAGAAATAAATAAAATATTAATCCAGTAAGAACAGAGTTTAATTTTCTCCAAATTCCGCTATGAATAGTTCTTGAATATCTGTCACGGGCATAGCAGTATCAGTTGAGACATTTTTTAAATGAAGCGAAAAAGTTGTCATTAAATTCCAGGACGGGCTTCACATATATTATTGAACTAATGAGATTAATATGTGAATAAAATTTCGCTTTAAGTTTCTACCGGATAAATATATTGTATTTATTTTGCCATAAAAACAGCAAACAATACTGATCTTAACCCGCAATAGCTACCATCCCACCTTAAATACACGCACTCAAAAGGACCAGACGGGAAAAACCAAACATTCCAAAAAATTCTCAAAATAAAAATGCATTTTAGGTTCTAATTAAAAGAGAGTTCTAACCGAACAAAATTTCAAAATATTACATTCCTGTATTACTAAAGGCCAAAATAAAAAAATTGAAAATCGAGAGAGTGGTCAAGATACTTTTTCCATCACAGTACGTAGGGCTCAACTAGTAAGTTTCTAAATTAATAAACACACAAGGTATACAAAAAATGTGTTCTATTATGTGTCTGTCAGTGTACGAAGAGTATCAGGTGTGCCCTGTCAACGAATGAAGTGTATCAGGTTGTGTCCTGTCAGTGATGAAGTGTATCAGGTTTGTCATGTCAATGAATGAAGTGTATAATGTTGTGTCCTGTCAGCAGATATATATTATGTTGTGTCCTGCCAGTGGATGAAGTTATAATGTTGTGTCCTACCAGTGATGAAGTGTATCAGTTTTGTCCTGTCAAGAATGAAGTGTATAATGTTGTGTCCTGCCAGTGGATGAAGTGTATAATGTTGTGTCCTGTCAGCGAATATATTTATGTTGTGTCCTGCCAGTGGATGAAGTGTATAATGTTGTGTCCTACCAGTGGATGAAGTGTATAATGTTGTGTCCTGCAGTGGATGAAGTGAACCATGTTGTGTCCTGTCAGCAGATATATATTATGTTGTGTCCTGCAGCAGATATATATTATGTTGTGTCCTGCATGGATGAAGTGTATATGTTGGTCCTGTCAGCAATATATATTATGTGTGTCCTGCAGTGGATGAAGTGTATAATGTTGTGTCCTACCAGTGGATGATGTGTATAATGTTGTGTCCTGCCAGTGGATGAAGTGAACCATGTTGTGTCCTGCCATGGATGAAGTGAACCATGTTGTGTCATGCCAGTGGACGCACCCGAACTCCACCTGGTAGGATCAAGTGTTGCCCACCAATCTAGTCTTCTGTTTCTAAATGTAGGAAATGGTTGAGAAGGGCCTGTTGTCATATCTCAGCTGGTTATTGAGGTAGGACTGTTGCCTTTTGAGAAAGAGCACTTACTGCGCCAATGGTTTTAGTTGTGTGTAGTGTAACCCAGGTTTGTGGATTTTTCCTCCCAAGAGCCAAACCCAATCATCAATTTGCACCGTGGGCTGAAGATGTATTTAACTTAATATAAGCCTGCAAAAAACACCCAATAAACAACTATTTTCAATAATTATATGTTCATTTTATTTTTGGTTGGTAACATTTTTCAAATTTGCCTCACACGGAAGGATCGGGAATAGAATTCCAGCAGGATGTTGACTACTGCACTCTATTTGTTTATAATTAGATTCCCACTCTCTCTCCACGTGCATTCATATACTATTATTATCAATTTTTACCTTTCTCATCCCTACCTTATTAATGTGATTAACATAAAAGCAAAAAAAAAAAAATGCTGAGCTAGCTTGATATCCCTCTCACTGTATACGGGATGTACCTAAATATTATATATATTGCCTCAAAACCTCCTCCATTGCAGTTCTTAATAAGTGGTATGACACACTCGCACAACTTTCTCATATTATGTATCATACTTAGAATAACATTTTCAAATATAGGTTTTCAGTTAACTAACCTTAAGTAAGTTTTCCTCATAAAAACAAACACACGAGTTTTAAACCAAATTGTTCAAATATTTCTAAAAAATTTCAAATTTTCCAAAACAAGTTATTGTAAACTACCTTAAAACTATTTTTAAATTGTAGAGTAAAAACGTATTCTTATTTATCATGAAAAACTATTCCAAGATAATTTAATCTTTAAGGATATTTTTCTTAATATTAAAAAAAAATGTTTTAAGTCAACCACCCTTGAATTTATTAATTAAAAAAAAAAACATGAATATTTATTATATACATTAGTCACCCGATACAAATTTTGAACAAGATCGTTGACGCTATTTTTGAAAAAATTCAAATTTTTCAGAAATCTGTTGTCAGTAAACTACTATTTTTTTCTTTATTTATTTCTTATTTAAATTACTATGGCTACTTTTTATTATTCAAATTAAAAGAAAAAAAATATTGGTAAACTACCCAAAAATTAATTTTCCCACAAAAACCAAGGTATAGCGTGCAGTTTTATTTTTAGTGTCAAACACCAAATAAACATTTTAAACGAAATGGTTTGATCCACTTTAAAAATATTTCAAATTCTCGAAAATTGTTTATTATTCAACGACCCTTAAATTAAGGGATAAGTTAAAAGTAAAAGTTCTGAAGTATTACCCTATAACATCTAGATATCAAGTTTGAAGAAAATACACGAAACTATTTCATATTTATGGTCAGGTACAGACAGTCAGACATAATTGTAAAATCCACTTTTTTGGGTTAGGACACACATAAAAAATAAATATTCATTATAATCTCTGGTAAAAAATGTGCATGATTACAATACTTTCTCTTGAAATAAGTAGTACGTTATGGCTCGATTTTCCCTTTTACCAATTTCTTAGTATTTTTTATGCGTTAAATATTATAAATTCTACAAGCAGAACATAAATCTTTTTACAACTTTTATAGCACCAATATGTTTTAGAACATTATTTTTGTAGCACCCATAATCCCCAAAACGGCTGATCAAAGTAAAACAAAGCACATGGGTGTTCAGATGAATATTTACTTTTGTTCTATGTTATGTAAAAATCTATCATTTAGATGGGGGTTTTTTTAGTAAAAAATAAGGACTAGTAGTATATGGAGAAAGGCTAAAGATAAGGTTAGTCCATTACCTAGAGTAGCCTCATGGCTTCTTTGGTGCTGACTGACAGCTCACAGCTGACTTCTGACAGTCAACATTTAGGTATATACCTAAATTTTGACTGTCAGAAGTGACAGCTGCTAAACACATGTTTTTGCAAATCATATGGTTCAGTGTAGGGATACAAAATTGGTCCTGGTAACTTTTCAAAGTGCAGCTGTACTTATACTTAAAATTTTCTATCAAAAATATGAAAACAATCAATTATAATAATGTAAAATGTATTTTTTTTTTAAATCCTCAAATTTACTAATTTTGTAAAATTCTTTGGAAGAAACGAAACGTACAAAGCTTTAACAACGAATTAATAGTAGAATTTTGTGTAAAGGCTAGTTTACAATATAGAAGATCATAAAACACCAAATAGTATTACTCAAACAAAATGTTAGCCGTAGCCATTAACGACCAACAGAACGAAAAATACATTTTTTGTAAGTTAAGAAATTAAACCTGGACACGAGAATTGAATCGGAGACACTTTGTTTTGAGCATCAATGAGCTGTCCAGGATTCGTCTCATGTTCAGGTTAATTCTTCACTCATAGAGTTTAAAGCAGTCTGTGACAGCCTTGTGGAAATCGTCAAATATTTAGGCCTGTTACAGACTATGTTATAAATCTCTAACGATACATTGAAGACTGTATTAACAGGAGCAGATGAAATTGTCATCAAAGGCCATATCAACAAAGAACCCACAATACATTGAAGATCTTATTGACAGGAGCAGATGAAATTGTCATCAAAGGCCATATCAACAAAGAACCCACAATACATTGAAGATCTTATTGACAGAGCAGATGAAATTTTCATCAAGGCCATATAACAACAAGAAACCCACAATACATTGAAGATCTATTGATCAGGAGCAGATGAAATTTTCATCAAAGGCCATATCAACAAAGAACCCACAATACATTGAAGATCTTATTTACAGGATTAGATGAAATTGTCATCAAAGGCCATATCAACAAAGAACTCACAATACATTAAACATCTTAACGACAGAGCCGGACAGCATTAATATAGAGATGAGGATTATCCGCGGAATGTAGGTATTAACTTAAGCAATCCGATATATTACAGACTTGACTAAAATATGCCTGATGATACATTGCTGATACCATTAACCAGAGGATACAGGATATTGTATTAATATATATCAGAAGAGGTGTTAAAAAGCTATTACGTGGGGGTTTATATATGAATGTTAATAAAAAGGCAACATGTAGTTGCAGTTTGGAATGACCACACGATTGTATTGATCTTTTAAATCTAAGTCGGGCTAATGTTTTTAAATATAAATGTGCAATACCCCAAAATATCTCAATCATCTTTCGAAAGTTTAAAATGAATTTCAAAAATTTGATAATTAAAAAAAATAGTAATGGAAAAAAGTAAATAAATGTCCCAAGAAATTTACAAACCAAACAAAGAAGTCATTATTTCTAATAATACCGTATCGACCCGTAAATAGATCGCACCTTTCCCCCAAAAATAGCCTTATTTAAGAACGGTTTTGGTAATAGGCTAAATATTGTTTTAAATATCAAACCTTGACATTATAAGCTGTTACATTACAAAATGAAATTATAAATACTATAGATTGCAACTATTATTATTTTACTTATTTCATTTAAAATGTATATGAGCTATAGCCGTGTTTGAATGAACTATAAGATAATCCAAAGGAAGCACCAGCCCACAAATTTTCTAATCTCGATATTTTTTTTCATATTCTCGTCTCGAAATAAAAAGCGGTTTCTCACACACCCCTATTTTTAAACATTGTTTAATCCAGAACAGAATAAAAGGGATTTATTTTATATCAAATAAGAGTTTCCAAGATTTTAGAGAGTGAACTAATTGGTTTTCACCACAATGATATTTTACAACCTCTTTTAAGGCTAATGCTAGCTCATGACCACATCCGTGGTCACACGGGTTGAGGCTCGGTTCACACAGGAGAGATATGCGTGGAATTATCGTTACCTAAGGTCCAATAGTTTGGTTCATAACAGGCGTATTTTTTTCGGTGTGAAAATCTCTCCACAGGTCCTCCGCCGCGCTCTGTCGGAATATGTTCTGCCCAGGGAACCACGTCTCGTGTTAATCCAATGGGGTGGTTTACACGCGCATAAAGTGTTGCTGTTCCTTGTAAATACCTTCCTTTTTTTTACAGCAATTTATTTTAACTTTTGTTTATTACATTTCTTAAATCACAATAGACATAGAACTGGAGATGAAAGTTTTCCTGATCAAGGTCATAGGGGGAGGGGGATTAGGGCTTCAAATCTCCCACGAAATTTTATGAACAAAATATATATGGCTTTATTTATGGTTCAAACAATATCAAAATTAAGATACAAATACAAATTAAGGGGCTGTTTTACCATAAAAAGCACTTCAGAGAGCTTCTAGAGGTGTTAAATATTTAGAAATTTTCCTAGCCTTCGGCAGTTAGGGGACTATGTTGTCACAAAAAAACATCAATCCAGAGAGCTTCTAGAATTGTTTATCATTTATAATTTTTTCTAGCTTCCAGCAATTGGGGGATGTGCCCACAAACCCCCCCACCCCCTAAAATGAATGGCTGGCTACGGCCTTGTTCCTGGTAGAAATTGAGCAGCGGCCAGTGGAATCTGACCATAGACGAGTACAAAGAAAGAAATTTGAAAAAACCAGCATGGCTTAGAATTGTGAAATTACCGCACACTCCATGTGGCCCATGGTTACTGTATGAAAAGGGCGGTCCATGGCTGGATGTCAGCGAATATTCGCTCAAACTTGCAAAGTATTTATGGAGAGAGCGCGTCTTCCACTCCGCAAAGTTTACGCTGTGAGCCGAGACTCGGGTGTCAACTGCCAACTTAATCTGCTCTGGTTTTGTGGCTGAGGGAAAGTCAAGAACCTTGGATGGGTGTGCTGAAGGGTTTCACCCCCTAAATTGTTTCGCACTGACCCTCCGCGCCAACTCATGTACCTCTCTCTAAATTATACCTTTCTCATTCTGCACCCATTAATATAAAAATGGCAAAGAGAAAAAAACTTTAGTAAAAAAAAGTTATTTGTGTTACGGTTCTAAAAGGTTTGAGAAGCCACTAGTCCAGCGTTGAGCACAAAGTTTCCCGCAAATACCGAGAATGATTCACGTCATTAAATAACTTGGTAATGTTGCAGAGTAGAGGTACGAACCAGTGATGCCACACATGACGTAGCCAAACAAGGTATTTCGGTTACCATAGAAACGTATTGTCACATTACCAATGTGCATAAAGTCGTAATAGGCCATGTCATCGTATTTATGTAAGTATTGTGCAAGCCTGAAGTGATAGCAAAATGTGATTCACGAAATTAAGTTTGTTTAATTCTGTAAAACACTCCCTCCAGATTTTCTCCTCCTAGCCTGTCAGTGTTTCTCAAAGTTTGGCCAATATCGATCCATTTGATAATCTTTCCCTGCACATGTGGCCCACCCATCTTAATAAATTACATACCCGTTCCCTTGAAGAGGGAAATTAAAATTATCATTTTTTTGGTGGTGATCTTTGTACTCTACTTACATGATTAAAATACTCCAATTTTCTACAACACCCAAAAGATTTTTTTTTTGTATTAGCTTTTTAAATTTTAGCCACCCTTCCCCCCCCCCCCCCCCCTATTTTCCAAATATTCATGATAAAATGTTTACTAACAAATTCCAATTTTCTATCACACCTATTTTTTTTATTATTATGAACATTTCCACTCCCCACTCTCCCCTTGAACCCAATATACCGATCCTAGTTTTGAAATTATAAATGTTCAAACTCTTAATTATTTAATGTTGTCCCTACAAAGTATAGGCCTGCATGTATGTAAATAATATAATTTTCAACCATATGGGAAGGGATTTATTCTATTAGCTTAAAAGTTTATTTACTGCTGATGATGGGGAGAACCTGATCGTGTGTCCTAGAGTGTTTTTACCTTAATGGCGTTCCACTCTCCCTCCAGGCAAATACCTATCCTCATACCTAACACATTAGCGTAATTAGTATTTAAGCGTATAACCTAAACGGTTAGTAAGACGCGGTGCTAAAAAAAAACTGTTGATCTCACCATGTGAAGAAAATTAGACGATCTTTCTACCGGACGGTTCTTTGATTTGTTTAGAAAAAATGTTTTGGATAAAAATAACGGCAATAACCCTGCCCTTTCCAAGCATCTCCCTCCACTCTAGGCATAGGACTCAAAATATAATAATCAAATATGTCGTCTAGCACGTAAATCTATGACAAATATTAGTATTTTTTGTTGGTTTTAGTATACTGAAGTAGTGGTTACGTGGTAAAAGATGTCAGGCTCACAAAATTATTTATAATAAATAAACGCTCAATTTCACACTTCTAGGTTTTATATGATGAGAATGCAAAGAATCAGAGAATCTGATTTCTGGATTTTGTAGTAACCTGCACTGGCATCTAAGCGGCCCCAAGGTCTCCTTGTAGGTAAAAGTGTAAAAAAAAAATCACATAAGGTACATAGTTTCAGGTATCCTTAAGTTTTTTGCAAAGTTTCTTGATCTTGACGTAAAATTACCATCACAAATAATTAAAAATTTTATTTGATTATTTCCTTGCCTTCTCTGGAGTTTAATCTGCCTTTTAGTTTGAGAATTTATTTATTTGTCTAAATATTTAGTATGTAAATGTAAGATAAAATCAAATAGAGATTTTAGACGTTTTTATGTTTAAGTTTTATTATATTAAATAAACACGATTTGCCTACTAATACGAATATAAAATAACTAACAAAAATATAGTTCCTCTTTGGATTCAATATAGAAATTTATTCTGTGATTATTATTCTTTATATTGTAGTTGAGTCATAGAAAAAGTAATATAGAAAAAAATAATTTTACTTTTAATCGGAGACTACAAACATTTATCAGATAGATGGCTAAAGTCAAAATATTTGAAAAACATCAATTTCATTAAATTTTATCGAACGTCCGTGTTAAATTTCAGCGCAATCGGTGCCAGTAGAGTGGTTTTTGAGTTAAAGAGGAACATGCAGAGACCAACTAGTTTTGTTATTATTGTTGTTATTGATTAATTAATAACGAATTTTCATCAAGTATTTTAATGATATTTTTATAAATAATAAACTTTTGTGAAGTCTCTGCTGGTTTGTGATTTCACATTTTCACCCATGGAGTTTTATAAAAGGTGAATTATTTCAACTGGCATGTCGTGTCATTTAAGAAACCCTTTTCGATCATTAAAAAATAAGTGTGTGTGCAAACTGTATGTCACATTATTCTAGAAGCAAACTGACTCGATAAGCGGCACGAATAAAACACTTACCAAGAAATAATAACTGCGTGTAAGTCAAGAAAGTCATTTGTCTGAAGAAGTCGTGAAAATTGGATCGCTTGGGCCGACAAAGTAACTCTAGTAAGGTGGCGATATTATACAGCATTACTTAGAATGCTTACAGAGAATATGTTGTACTAAGCCTTAGAATAGTTTGTTTTAAGTGGGTCGTCACTGAATGCTGAGACGCGTTTCAGATGTCCAGAAAAAAACCGCTTCATTCGAAGTGGTTTGTATCACAAGATAAATGTTCCTCAACACAGGATTAAAAACCTTACATTTTAGGACTTGACTATTTTTTTTAATCATGAAAATATTAAATTAGCTTATTTTCAATGACGTTTAACACGAAATATCACTACTATGTGATCAAACCAAATGTAAAAAAGTAATAATTCATAACAGGGCTGAAAATAGAGGATTTTTTAGGTGCCATTCCCATAAGAAATATACGCTTTAGTTAAATAACTGTAGCTTGTAGTCTATAGTAAAGTCTTACAAAGAGTATTTATTATTTATTATCTACCTTTTAAAATAAAAATCACTCCTCTATAAGTAGGGTTACCATACGTCCGGATTTCATCCGGATCTGAGAAATGTCCGGATTTTACTAATATGAACCGAAAACGTGGCCAAATTGGGGAATTTTACTCCACGCCGCACCTTAGGTTGAGTATTTGAATCATTTTCTAGAAGCAATGTGTCCTTTGTGAAATTTTCAAAATAGTAGAATTCGCATGTGTCTGCCTGGTACTTCGGCTCCAGCTGAGCGTATTTTTTCAATGATGGGGTCTGTTTGGAGGCTGAAAGAGGAAGATTATCTCTGTCAGTCGTAAGAGATCTTCTTTATATTAAAGCAAATTCTGTTATGACATGCTCAGAATTCCACGACAACATCAAAAACGACAAGTTTTTTCTGAGGAAGGTCGTTCATCTGAAAAGTATGAATCAAGGAAAATTGAAGAACCTGTCCCTGGACCCAGACATTGAAATAAAAAGTTGGACATGAATAAAGTACTTGAAAAGTTCAGAATATAATATGAACACTTATGTTATCTACTGTATGTAAATATTTCATGGAATTTAAGTGATAGTGTATTAAAAAGGCTTAATTATAATAAATTTGTAATTTATTAATCCCATAATGCTTATTTTGTAATTTAAAGGGCTTATAAATAGAGCTAAGTTTGATAACATTTTTCGCGTATGAGGATAGCTAAAAACGCAGATTTCAGTGCCTAATTTTTAAAAAAAATCGGAGGCCCGGACCCCTCCCCCTCCCCTGGGGGGTATTCCATACCCCCCAGACACCCCGGAAAGACCTCTGTCCGGATCTGGCCTCAATAAATTATGGTAACCCTATCTATAAGTAATGGGTGAAACGTTAATTGACAGCAGTGTGGCGTGGCCACCTTGTTGATGACGTCATTATGTGGCACCACACCAAGTACATTGAAGGTGCGTTTCACCTGCTACTTAATAAATTAAGACAGCAGCCACCTAAATTTTTGTGTTCCACAAAACTGGGCATATATTAACTTCACACATCAAAGCCTCGGTATCATTTTCCCAGCTTAGAGCAACCAAGGGTCAGGTTGGGGAGCAAAACGATGAAGACTTGGACATGACCTTAAAACAATAGAGCAAATCTACAACTGAAGACGAAAGGTTTCCTTATCTTCCTTTGATGTTGAGCAATCCGCCGAGAAAACAGAGGAAAGCGCGTTGGAATCAAGCCATCGCGCGTTAGAGCGTGTAAAAGTACCGATTTGGACCTATGTATCTTGAGAAAACGCGCGATGGACCTGATGTGACGGTAGGAGACGCGCGCGGCAAGGAAACGCTCGTGTGAAACGGCATTAAATAGAGAACATTCAGTGTGTGCAACAAATAATAGTGTGCCATGCACAAACAAACAAGAGAACTGGTCTAGTACGTCAACATTCCTGACTGAGTCTGCAACTCAGAATGAAGAGGCTGTCCTAACCTAGAACAAGACCCAGCGTGCAGCATGCAATTGTGGCTAAAAACGTAATCAAAGCCTTCCCCGACCACAATGCCGTAACTGGCAGGTGCAACAGGTGCACAGGCATGGGGCCCAGGACAAAGGGGGCCTGAAATTTAACTGATAAGATTCTACAATGCAATGAACCAACAAATAAAGAATTACAAAGAAAATATGTTTTGATAGACCATGCAACAAAACAAATTGATGGATTACGTGGTACTTTTCATGGAATACGAGAAAAAGGTTTTGAACAAATTTCCTGGAAGAAAAAAAAATGGGCTGAATCATTTTATATTGAGATTGTACTTCCTAATAAACGCCAGATAAGAATTAAGAAAGTGGAAATAGATGAAGCACCAGATAAAGGAGGTAGCATGACAGACGGCAAATTTTGCTTTCTCTTTGGCTCGTCTTTAGAATGGATGAACGTTGTTGATTTACAAACATCTGCTGCAGGTCTTGCTATTGTATAACAAAGATTTAAATAAGTACGAGGTCACATGTAATATTCAAAGCTTTAAGTTTGAAGCCGCGACAGTAACACAAAACATTAAAACTCCTACTCTCCTTGTATTATACAAGCTTTTAATGACTTTTTATTAATTGAGTCATAACCGATTATCAATGTTGCTCGACGTAGATTTCTCACTCTTTCCGTTTCTAATGTATCGTGCGAGATAAGTTTTAAGAAGATAAAATTACTAAGACTTATATAAAATCAACTATTGAACAAGGAAGATTAACCAATATAGCCATAATTTCGATGTTGAATATAATATAGTTAAATATATTAATTAATACGATGCAATCAATGAATTTACCAAAATAAAAGTCAAAAAGTGCCATTAAATTAATTATTTTAATTTATAGATACATGTGAATTATCTTGTATATTTTTTATGTACACAAACATTATTTATAAACCCTATTGTTATGTTATATTGTTTATTAATAAATCCTCCCTCCATGACCACCCTTCCCAAAATAATAAAGAGGTCCAAAATAAAACTTGGACAGAGCACATGAAAAGTTAGTTACAGAACTGTCCGATCAAACCAGACTTAGTTGTTCTAATAAAAACTGACGACATACAAACACCCTCAGAAATTGATTTCCTTTTTTCCTGTGACACTGTATAGTATCCTTAGTTTCTTCTTATCCTCCTTAAGTCAACAACCTGAAGGTTGTTTTTATATGATTTATATCCATACAGAGCCCTTCGGCTGGCTAGTACTGCCTGCACCATCTGGTAGAAATCCCATATAGGTACTGGGGAAGTTCATGAATGGTGGTAATTCCACAATGAATTTCTATGAGCGAGCGTGAAAGGGCTTTCAAAATTTGTTGGAAAAGGTATTTTCACGTAGCTTCCAGGGTCATTTTATAAGCCACAATCGATATGAGACCGACAACTTTATTTCCCCTCCGAAGGAAGTTATGCAACTGATTTTTATCACCAAGAAAAATCTGTCAATAAATCGTTAATTTTCTTTTGACATTTGTTTAGCTATAAAACCAGTGACAGTTAAACTTCAAATTTATTTTACTAGCTAAATAAAAAGAATCAAAACAATAAAATTATATTTCTGGCTGAAGGAATGGCGTAATATTTCAGTGGGGCACTGATCTCATATTTTAGACCAGAATAAAATTGCTGTATTAATAAAAAATGTCAAGATAGAGATGTAAATATCAAAAGGGTGATAAATATTATATTCGTTGTCTTGCTCTCCCCATATTGAGAATGTGGTAATGATTTAGACCTAGAGTACGAAAGTTTATTTCCAACTGGTCGTTCAGATAATGTTTTTTCTCCACGATATAATTTATCATCATTTTTCTTGAGGTATTCTCTTAAAATTCATCCTTATCACGTTCGATTAGGTCAGATAGTTTCAATATCGTCCATCCAAGATGACGTAGCGTGCACACCCGCGACGTTGGCCGAGAGGTCTAAGATATCAAAATATCATACGTGGGCAGCCCGCATACTACCCATCTGGACTAACCGTATCTAACGTATCCGCATTTATATAAGGGAGGCGAGAGAAAACAATTTAGGAAAATGCTCCCTCATTATAGACGAACAGGTTTTGAAACCAGACGACCTTCTCGTCCACGATAAACCAAACTAGACGAGGATGACACCTTAGCCCTCGTGATCCTCAACGCAGAGCAGATTTTATTGAAATATGCCACCTTTGATGAGGGGGAGGTTGGGGTTTGAATCCCTGATGTCCACAGAGAGGTTGATTTTTTCTCCACATCTGATTTTCGCTGGTGTTTTAACTTAACATCTTTCCTTAACGCTAATGAGAGTGCAATTCCATTAAAAATTAACTTACTCATCCCTTACAGTTATACTAAGACAGTAATACCTACTTCAGTGGTCGCATGGTCTAAGGCGTCACTCTTGTAATAGAATAGACTGCCGATGACGGGAAGATCGGGGTTCGAGTCCCGATCGGGTGTACCAAAGGTTGTTTTACCTAATTTTTGTTACCACTCCCCCTCCACGCAAATTCGGGTACATCTCTAAATTCAACCTCTCACCCCTTACATATCAGCGTGATTAGTACATATGCGTACAGCCTTAACGGGTAGTAAGACGCGATATTTAAAAAAAGCATTAGTGACGGTTGGTTTGAAGGTGCACATTTAAAATATTGTATTGGTTAAAAAACTAATTAAAAAAAAGTAGTCCCAGAGGAGGCAAGTGCAGCTGAAGGTCCCCAGTACGATCAAACAGCGCGTGTACTCCGCTGTATTGGCAATTAGTTAGGGATATTAAATTGACCGCCATCATAATCCGTCATGATTTATGATCAAAGCTCCAACATGCGTTAAATTAGGCTTCACTTGATTGGCTCATAAATCGACTATTGTGTAATAGACTATAGTTTGTCATCCAATGCGAGCGAAGGACTTAATACCACCGACTCACATACCATCACGCACCAGATGGGAGACACACAAAACAACCTGCTGGAGTCACTTTCCTAATTTTGTTACTTAGGTGGCCGCATGGTCTAAGGCGCTACTCTCAAAGTAGACTAGACAGACGATAACAGGGAGATCTTGGTTTGAATTTCGGTCGGATGTACTGAGGATGGTTTTTCCAAAATGGGTTTCAATGCAAATAAGGAATACACTTCCTATTACGTCTGTTCAGCGTAGGAATTGTTTTCTGAAAGGTCTTTTTTCCTGCCAGAAATCTATTATATAGTAGGATATTGGTAGGAATAAAGACCTTTCAGAGAGTAATTCCTACCGTGAATGGAATATACATATAGCCTCCCTCATCCCTAAAACCATCAACGCGATTAGTACATAAACGTATAGCCTGAACGGGCAGTAAGACGATGTGACACAGTAACTCAGTGGTTCTGCCGCAGAAGAGATTTCATCAACATTTTAATTGGTCAATAACCGTGCTAGTGGGCACGAGTTCAGAATATAGCGGGCATTTGGTCTGTTTCAAATGGTTGAAAAATGACACCTCGGCACGAGAACCGAACCCTCGACCCTCGACTTAGCACACCAATTCTCTACCATTGAACCATTCAGGGATCGTCCCTTGCTCTAAGACTGATTGAAATATGCTGCCATTGACCGCTCTATAAGTAACAAATTAATTAGTATATCATTTAATATGATTTTCCGGCGAGGGTGAGATCGGGGTTCAAATTTCGGTTGGGTATAAGGATGTTGTGTTTTCCTATAGTCTATAGTTTCCCACTCTCCTTCCACGCAAAATATAGGCAAATTTCCTCTACAGCTTAACATTTCTCATTCTTACCCCTCTAGCACGCGGCAAAAAAATGAAAATATATCTTCGTACACCACGGCATATCATCTACTCAGACATTGCATATTACCCATCCGAGCACGGCATATTACCCATACAATCATGGTTTATTACCATCGAGCACGCATATTACCATCCGAGCACGGCATATTACCATACGAACACGGATATTACTCATCTGGGCCCTCCGCACATTTTTACTAAAGTGATTGGAATGAGGAAGGTAGAATTTATAGGAAATTATCGTGGAGGGAAAATGGAAAACTATTTGGGGGAAAAAAAAATTCACAATACACCTGGCTGGGATTCTAACCCTGATCTCCTCCATTCACCGGGATAACAAACCAAACCAGTTTTAAATTCTATCCCGTCCTTTCTCGTGGTAACATGAGTTTTAATGTAATTGTAACAAACCAACAAAATAACTGACGTTTAAAAAAATATTCACCCACTTCGGTGGCCTCATGATCTAAGGCGCTACTCTCGCAGTAGATTAGACTGCCAGTGACGAGGAGATCGAGGTTCAACTATCACTTAGGTGTGGAGAGGATTATTTATTCAAAAAAAACTGCAAATGCGGTTACACTTCTTCTAAATTTAACTTTCCAAATCCTTTAAGCCATTAGAGTTATTAGTACAAAAGTGTATATTACGAGAACGAGTAGTAAGATGAAGTAATAAATAAAAGTAAATGTTCAAATTGATTCAAATTTAGGGAACATTCTACGTCCACAAAAATACAGATCCAACAAAAATTTGGCCACAACCTTTTTTTAAACTTGCTACGCTTTCTATCAAGATAAAATAATGTTATGGAAAACCCGAGAAAGTAGGCCTACCCCTTTTTCACCTTGTAAGGTAGCAGGCTCACCTTTCTTGATTGTATGATGGTGTAGCCTAACTTCGAGGAGCATCATAGTGTTATCTATCAAGGTAAGACTTTCCGACTAGACGGAGTGTACAATCCTTGAATGTGTAATTTAATTATATAACGTGAGGTATAAATAATAAATGCCAACAAATATACTTATCATATTTAACATTTTAAATTAGCCTATATAGCCCGTAGATTATGCCAATAAAATAGTTAACATCTTTAAAATAATTAGTATTTCAACATAAAACTAATTGTTTAATTAACTCTACGATAGTGGGCAACATTCGCAATAATAATGCAACAATACAATCAAAATTGAGTTTTATTTTTAGTTTATATGTGTGTAAATGAAATTATTTTAATATACCAAAAGCTTATGTCTACAAATAATTGCTTGAGTGATTCTGAGAAAACAATTAGCTTATGACATGTTCGACCTATCATTAAGTTAAATGACATAAAAGTGTTATTTTAATTGTTTCAGATAATGGAAAGAATGAAAATGATTAACCTGGCACCATAGTGTGGAATATTGTTGATCACGAGACCTCCTAAAGGCCTCAAGGTTAGCGGCCATTACTCAGGACTGGCGACTAGCTTATAGCAGTTAGTACAACGCTATTTAATTAGAGTGAAACCACTCAGGCTTGTTAAAACACAAACTACTTTCATGTAGACAAGAGTTTGGCTCGATAGCTATGCTACTTTGTCCATGGAAGAAAGCGTCGATACTTCCATGACGTGGATCTAGTGCGTCACCTTAAGGCGATTGGCCCTTTTCATTTGGCGTGGAAATACAGTCATGGGAACAAACGGTTATCTTCAAGAATGTTTATTATTTTCAATTTTCTTTTCCGAAACGGTTTGTTCAAGAATAGAAGCATGTTGATTATATTATATTTTTTTATATACACACCTTTATAATTTTAACAGCGATCAAATATCGATAAAATTGGTATTTTTCAATATAAGACTGTCGATTTAATAACAACAAATAAGAAAATGTAACAATTAATAAACATCGATACATCATCTTAAAAGGGGGCTCTAAAATATTAACACAAAAATTTCGCTCGTTCTCGAGAAAACTGATATTTCCAAATGTATAAATTTCTCCGCAAGACCTGTCCAGTAGCTAGCGCCATTTACTGTTTCCGTAATCATTCTGTTCTTGTTAGCGCGGAAGGATACTTTGGCCATATGTGCAGCCACGCCACGCCTTCCACCCTTTCACCCACCCACAAAATAAGTTTTAGATCTCACTCGACAGGGCTAAGGACCCGAGATCAAAAAACAGCTTTAGTCAGGACGTTAACTACCTGTGACGTCAGGGCAGGTCAAGATAAGATTTCACATGTTTGTGAATTTACGTTTTATTCATCTAGTTTTAAAGATATAAAGTTGAAATAAAAACAAAGAATTCTTAAATAGTTCTAAAAATGGTCCTACAGTGTCACAAAATTATTATTTTTATTTTTACGTAGTTTTTTTTATAAATCCTCTACAAACTAGCCTATTTGTCTTGGTCACGAAAATGGCCTTTAGGAGTCTTCCTGCCAGGATGTGGATTAAGAAAGTCTTGGTATCATATGTTTATCTAGAATAGGGAGCAAGGAAAAGGTACAATTAAAAAGCAATTCAATGTTTTCAAGATGCAAATATTAAAGTAATGGTGTAAACTCGTCAGAGGAAGAGGGAAAGGTTTATCCCAGCACATAGACAAGAGCGCTCTCAGGGTGAACTTCTTATTTTCTTCTCTTTCTTTCTATTTTGTACATTTGCGTCTAAGTGTGATAGTGTAAGGCTTATATAATCTGCAAGAAATCTAGAGTTTGTAGCGGAGCTTTGAACATGGAAAGTAGTAATAGGCTACGGATATAGGTTCATCAAGTATCATATATATAAATTAAACAATGACACCTCGACATGGGAATTGAATCCAGTACCCTTGACTTGGCGCGTCAATGCTCTCCCCCTACTGAGCCATCCAGGATTGGTCCTGTGCTCAAGGTCATTATTCACTCAAGCCAAGGGTTCCGGGCTGGACTCCCGTGTCCCGCTGTTATTTTTAAATTTAGGAATATCCTCTAGTCTAGTTTGATGGCAACTGGAAGAACCTGGTTCTAATCCTAACCGGGTGCATTGAGGCTGATTTTCATTAAATGATTTCCTACTCCCCCTCTCTAAGAGTGTACATTTACTCTATATTACACCGATTAAGGCAGGAGTAAGAGGGGATGCGAGGAAAGATCAATGTTTTTTGTAGTTTTCATATAAAAACTTTTTTTAAACAAATAAATCAAATATTGCTCCGGTATAAAAATAGAGTTTAATTTTCTTCACATGCTGATATCAAAAGTTGTTTGATATCTGTCAAGAGCATAGCGACATTAGATGAGAAACTTTTTAAATTAAGAGAAAAAGTTGTCATTAAATTTCAGAACACCCTTGACAGACATTCAACAATTTGTTGATATCACCATGTTGAGAAAATTAAACTTTATGTTTGTATAGAAGCAAGATTTGATTTATTTTGACCAACCAACATGTTTTGGTATAAAAACTGCAAAAAACAGTGACATTTTCTCGCATTTCCTACGTCACCACCCTAAATGTGCAAGGCCCAGATGAGTAATAATACGCAATAAAATACACACTCATAACAGACTTAATAACGTTCTATTTGACTAAGTTGAGAGCTCTCGACATTTCTCCAGGCTGTACTGAAGCTCGTGATCAGAAATAATTTTCAAAGTTTAATGTTATTTATCATATAAAACGAATAAAGAAAATCACTACAGCTAGACTATTAAAAAACATTCCTATTAGCTGTAGGTTACTAAAAGAAATATTTGCTGAACCTTCAAGATTTCACTGTTTAGTCACGCGTTTGATAGTTTAAATTGAGACCTCATTAGTTTCCCTGGCCCGTACTCAAAAGTTACATGTCCCAGGCTCCCCCATTTTTGTAAACCCCATAAAAATAAAGCACCTAAATAGTTATAAGAATGAAAATAAAAGTTATCAGAATAATACAAATTGCTATTTTCTCCAAAAAAACAACAACTAACATGGTGACAAAGACATTCTCGCAGTACCATTTTTGAAACGTCATCTAAAAATAAGTCAACCGGTGTCAGCAGAAGTAAGCAGAAGTAAGCAGTCTCTGAGTGTTGTGAAATGATAGCTACAACCATGGTATAAGTCCAGGAATATGCTAGTACCTTGTTTATGAAATTTCATCTATAAAGGTAAAACAAATACATAAAAAAGACCTATCAGGAGTTTGCATGTAAGGCATAACCCAACGTACCAAAAAATGAGAAGTTAGGAAAATAATAAAAATGAATGAGAGTGGAGGAACGTGCTACTTTTACTATTTTAGAAATGTAAAACAAAAATAGATGATGTAAAGTTTGCCGAGAGTTAGGAGGAGCTACAATAAAGTTTTCATCAGAAGGACCTTTTGGAAATACAAACATGTTTATTTACGGCTCTACATTAATAACATGTTACTATATATTAGTGTTATTGATATATATCAATAGTGACAGTTGAAGATCGCATGAATACTTGGCGTATGAATAAGTGAAATCAGATATAGTAACTTTTCAAATTGTCAGCTAAAGTTCTTCTTATTAAAAGTGGACTGTAGCAAAGCAAAAACGAGAGTTAGCAGAATGATTGTTGTAAGATGATCGTCCCAACAATGTGGTACTAGAGACATGCTTGCCTCGCAATTGTTTGGATGTCAACATAGAAGGTAATCTAAAATTGGCCGAGTGTTAACAGGAGTTATACAGAAAAACGCTTCGATGGCCGCATGGTCTAACGCGCGATATTATCCAAATATTCTCAAAATCTCGAGTAAGAATATTTTTTTACGATCACAATACTTTCTCTGCCTGTAAGATTGCGAGAAAGTAAAAGAGCATATGATTGTTAGTTATGTTCCGCTAACACAGCGCTCACAGTAAATGATTGTTAGTTATGTTCCGCTAACACAGCGCTCACAGTAAATGATTGTTAGTTATGTTACACTAACACAGCGCTCACAGTAAATGATTGTTAGTTATGTTCCACTAACACAGCGCTCACAGTAAATGATTGTTAGTTATGTTACACTAACACAGCGCTCACGGTAAATGATTGTTAGTTATGTTCCACTAACACAGCGCTCACAGTAAATGATTGTTAGTTATGTTCCACTAACACAGCGCTCACAGTAAATGATTGTTAGTTATGTTACACTAACACAGCGCTCACAGTAAATGATTGTTAGTTATGTTACACTAACACAGCGCTCACAGTAAATGATTGTTAGTTATGTTCCACTAACACAGCGCTCACAGTAAATGATTGTTAGTTATGTTCCACTAACACAGCGCTCACAGTAAATGATTGTTAGTTATGTTACACTAACACAGCGCTCACAGTAAATGATTGTTAGTTATGTTCCACTAACACAGCGCTCACAGTAAATGATTGTTAGTTATGTTCCACTAACACAGCGCTCACAGTAAATGATTGTTAGTTATGTTCCACTAACACAGCGCTCACAGTAAATGATTGTTAGTTATGTTCCACTAACACAACGCTCACAGTAAATGATTATTCTGGCTTCAATATAGAATGTGCTGACAAGATGTCCTCAACCATTCATCAAATTTTACCGTCATAATATAAACCAATCAATTCACTAACTTTCATATTTGTTTTGCTAACTCAATCCAACTTTCTGATAGCTTTTTGTAATATTTATCGTTGACATTTCTAAAATGGTGGTACTAGTATGTCCCTGGTTCTATATTTAAGAAAAACCTTTCTACTAACTCTTATTTTTACTCGGCTAATTCATTATATAGTTTAATATTAGTTTCAAGAAAATGGCACTGCCAAGGAATTATATGCCTATAGTAAATAGGTAGATGAGTGTTGAGTAGATTTAGGGCTCTAACCCTTATTTCTATCACAACACTATGATTGTTTGTTTTTTGTTTTGTTCATCAATGCCTCGGAGGGTAACAGGCCCCGTGTTGAGGGGGTCAGTGCACCTGGCTACGAGTCTTGGGGTCAGCAGTCACCAGAGCTTGGTTAGTTAGGCTTGTTAGGTCCCAGCATTTCCACTGGTTCCATACCGTCATATTCACCATCACCTCATCTCATCAGGACATGGAAAGAGCCTCCACGGAGAGGATGTACGAATTGTACATTCGGACGTCCTCTGGGCAACGGACGTTAATACTGGCTGATCTTTATACTCTGGGCAATATTTATATATTGAAAGTTAAGAGGGAACCCCCCCAATAATTTGCTAGAAATGGATGCTCTTAGTATCGTAACGTAAAAAAAAGTTAAATAATTTTATTCAAAAACTTGAAATTCCTCGTTTGGGAGCAATACCTAAATGATTAAAGTATCATTATTTTATATATGAATTAAAGAGTTTGAAAAAAACCACGGGTGAACTGGTGGTCTACGTTTAAGGTGTCAGACCTCGGTACTGGGGGTCCGGGGTTTAATCCTCGGTCCCAATACAGATTTATCTGATTGACAAGCCCTGCCTTCACTTCTGACAAGACGTGTATTAATCACAACTTGTGAATGTATGGAATGCCAGGCCTCCACCGTGGTTCGGATCCCACGTTAAACTGTAGTTCCTCCATTTCATCTCACAATCACCCTACCATTACACATTAGCGTAAGTGCGTATAACCCGAATGGGTAGTAAGACGCGGTGCTAAATAATAATAATATAATAATAATAATAATAATAATAATATATAATAATAATAATAATAATAATAATAATAATAATAACCACTTTATATTACTTCAAAAGAATTCTACATTCTTGTAATTCCTTGTTCGGAGACAGGGAGAATTTAGACATGAGCCATCTCCCCCCCTCAAAATAAATCTGTGGGCGTGACCCTATTAGCTCTCGATGTTGACAACATCTTAAGACGGTTTCAAACACCGTGCTTATAACAACAGCGGTGATGTAGAAGAGGACACACACAAATAGAAGAGGCAAGTCAAGCCACAGAAGAGGTGAGAAATGCGCCCGTGATTTCCTACCAAGTCCCAATTGAACGGCTCTCATTTCGCGGTCCCCCACTCGCACCCGGTGTACCAAATGGCGATGAGGTGGAAATAACGCGCAGCCGAGCCTCCAAAACGATCTCATTATGACTGAGATAACGGAATTAATTGAACGAGGGATGATGTCATCAAGTGTCTTTGCACGCCTTCCTGCTTGGAAATGAGTTCCCAGTCACCGCCGGGAGATGGGATCATTTAGCTGGCAGCGAGCAAATCTTTCTTGAAACATTGCGACGGGGGGGGGATGGAAATAACGACCTTTAGTCTCTCGGCGGCATCAGAACCTCGCGCGCCAGACAAATTTTCTCGTTGTAGAGTCATTAGTGTGTGATAAGCCTCATTTACAAAATCACGTTATTTAAAATATGTCACTAGATATATTTCGCAGTCATTCAGAAGACATTCAAGTTGGAGGCAGGTAAATGGGGCGAACCATTTTAACCTGTCGAACGAACGATAGCATCATTCTTTGGAAGCCATACCTAATTTGTGTTTAAATATATATATATATATATATATATATATGAAACAAAACTAAAATAATAATGAACTTTATATCTTGGACGTTTGAATAGCTAGCGCATCTATTGTGGGAACCAAAAGATTCGAGTTCAATAGCTGGTATGGCCAAAATTACATATCGGTGAAATTGGGGCTTCCCCTTTAACAGTCAGGGTACTGGGTGTTGTGTCTTTCATAGAATTAAGTTAGTTTATAAGTCGACTGTGGTTTTTATTAATAAACACTGATAGGTGACCTGGTGGTCTAGGGGTAAGGTGTCGGACTTCTGTGCCAGAGGTCCGGGGTTCAATCCTTGGTCCCGGCAAAGATTTATCTGATTGCCAAACCCTTCCTTCACCTCTGACAAGACGTGTATTATTCACAACTTGTGAATGTGGGGAATGCCAGGCCTCCACCGTGGTTCGGATCCCACGTTAAACTGTAGGTCCTCCATTTCATCTCACAATTACCCTACAATTACACATTAGCGTAAGTGCGTATAACCCGAACGGGTAGTAAGACGCGGTGCTAGTAGTAGTAGTAATAATAATAATAATAATAATAATAATAATAATAAATAATAATAATAATGATAAACACTGGGGAGTGGATGAGGTTACATAATGATTAGTTTCATACCCTGTAGGCCTACCCATCACAAGGCATTGTTAGGATAATAAAGTGTAGTAGTTTACGGTGGGCAGGACATGCAGCGCGAATGGGAGATTTTAGAATCGTGTTAAGGGTATTGACTGGCAAGCTCAACGGGAAGAGATCATTGGGAAGAACAAGACGCAGATGGGAGGATAACATTAGAATGGGCCTGAAAGAAATATAAAGTGTAATGAGGTGAACTGGATAGAACTAGCTCAAGATAGGGATAGAGTGTAATGATATGGACTGGATGGAACTAACTCAATATAGGGATAGGTGAAGAACTTTCAAGTTCCTAATGCTATAGAGTAAGTAAGAACAATTCGCGGCTACTATAAATCACATTTCAAATGTTTAAGAAACACTTCTAACTCATTAATACATTGAATATCAACACACAAGTTACAAATAATTGTAATTACGGCACTGTCTGTGTGGAGGAAACCACATTTCAATCAATTTAAATTAGTTTAAAAATGACACGTGGACACGTGAATCGAAGCCGGGACCCTTGGCTTAGTCCGCCATTGCTTTGCCACTGAGCTATCCAGGATTAATCCCGTGCCCAAGATCTTGACATCATATCACACCCTTCTGGTGGGGGTTGTATCTGATAGCTCACGATACTATTGGTCTCTCATGTATCATGGATAATATCTCAGTGGTAGAGCAAAAAGTCCCGGGTTCAATTCTCATTTCAAGGTTACATTTTTCAACTTATTTTAGTTAATCATTAATACATGACTAGCTTGATTTTGTGCAAAGCGTTTTTCTACCCTTTTGGTTTAGCTGCATGTTTACCCTAACGGTCTAAAGATGAGGAAGGCATAAGTGAGAGAAAATGTGTTCTCATAAGAATAGAGGGCAAGTGGGGATTTTTATTTTTCTAAACACATTTCACTCGACCAGTACTCGAACCCCGATCTCCCCGTAATCGATAGTTCATTGTGTTACGAGAGTGACGCCTTAGATCATTCGACCAGCGAAGAGGGTCATAGCCTAGTTCTAATAAAAACACGTAACTAGAGTCTAGTTTTCATACCCTTGAGCGCCATTTTTTTTTAATTTTTTCATTATATATCAGTATAAAGGTAACTATCTCAAGTTTAACTTATTTACTTTCTCTCGGGAATTGAGCTCATGACCCTCCGAGCCATATTCAGAAGCGTCACTGTCCTAGCTAAGTTGTTGTGCTACCTTATTTACCTTATTTGCTCTCCGGGAATTGAGCTCATGACCCTCCGAGCCATATTCAGAAGCGTCACTGTCCTATCTAAGTTGTTGTGCTACCTTATTTACCTTATTTGCTCTCCGGGAATTGAGCTCATGACCCTCCGAGCCATATTCAGAAGCGTCACTGTCCTAGCTAAGTTGTTGTGCTACCTTATTTACCTTATTTGCTCTCCGGGAATTGAGCTCATGACCCTCCGAGCCATATTCAGAAGCGTCACTGTCCTAGCTAAGTTGTTGTGCTACCTTATTTACCTTATTTGCTCTCCGGGAATTGAGCTCATGACCCTCCGAGCCATATTCAGAAGCGTCACTGTCCTATCTAAGTTGTTGTGCTACCTTATTTACCTTATTTGCTCTGCTCCATGAAAATCATTGTTTGCTGTTTTTTTGTAAGAAAGTGCTCGCGAGCACGTTGCAGCTGCACAGATTTACAAGAGTAGTGCAGGTTAAACGAACAAAACCCGGCCGTGGCATTTAGTCAACTCTCTCTTATTGCATCATAGGTATGACGCCATCTTGTAATGTGACAAAGAGCTGCAGTGGGGCGCTATGTTGTGGGGGACAACCAACTGGTCAAGTGTAAGTTGAGTTTATTCTTAGCGTCCGTGCTATGCGCTTATGTACTAATTACGCTAACGGTTTTAGGGACGAGGAAGGTTATATGTATAGGAAGTGTCTACGCATTTGTGTGGAGGGTTAGGGAAAAACAATTAGGAAAAAACCACCTTCATTAAACACGACCGAGATTCGATCCCCAATGTCCCATTCTTAGGCAGTTTAGTCCGCTGCGAGAGTAGCGCTTTAGATTACGCGGTCACCGGGGGGTAGTAGAGACATCGGTCCCAAATCATAGGTGGCATGTAGAATAACCTTGAAAGGTGTGTGAAAGTACCTTTATCGGCAAAATTAGTAGGCTCTTTCACTCTCGCTCATAGACATTCTCATATGCTGATATAATCATTCGATTCAGACATTGCAAATTAAATACCTCAAATAAATAAATCCACATTACCGGAGTACAACCATGACTATCTCAGAAACAAGGTCAAATGGGACAGATATTTATGTTAACTTCTTTGATTGTTTTTGTGTCTCTTGCCCACCGCTGAATTGTGTACTTGCTAAAGAACATCCTGTGTAAAAAGAAAAGAATTAAAGTGACTCCTAATTTCAAAGAACAAAGAATAATCGGTTATATTCTAGCAATCTATCCCAGCCAACGTAAGCTCCATGTGACAATAGTGTTGAACAGTGCGATTGTGTCACTGGATAGAGAGATATATCGATATTTAGTCAGCCGCTTATCTAAAGAAGCTCACCATTCACTTTGTATGTGACGAGAACTGGGAATGTTCCTCACAGCTTCAAGGATAGAACTTGTTCACTCCATGACACGTCTGTCCGCGACCTATCCTACACTTACTGCAACAACATTTGACATCAGCTTCAGACGGCTTTTTATCGGCCTACCCTGAGGGGAGGAGCAGTTGCAGGGAGTGACTCAACAGATCAACTTAAAGACTCGGGCGGGAATCTGCGGGCTGAGAATTGTCACAGGAAAAAAAGGAGAAATGTGAACTAGGTAACACTATCTATTAATTATTAAAAGTGGCATAAATTTAACTAAATTGTGGAAATAAAAACAACAAGTGTTTCCAAAATTATAAAAAAAACTTCTCACCCTAGTCCACCTCCCCTAGTACCCCCACAAAATGCCAAGCTCATTCAGTCTGGTTTACTGGTGACGAGGAGGTTGGAGTTCGAATTCTGTCCGAGTGCTTTGAAGGAGTTTCCCCTATTATCTCTCAATGTAAATGTGAGTAAAATTAAACTATTATAAATTATATATAATTCATCCTGTAGCATAATATTAATATACATATTATAACAGGTAGTGAGACTCCGTGGAATAAAAGTAGGCCTACATATTATATATATATATATTATATATATTATATATATATATATTTTATAGTGCTTAACTTCTGACAGAACTCGGTGGAACGGCGTTCCGGTACCTCTATTAAGGCTAACACGAAATTTATTCAAACAAAATCATATTATAATGGATTTTAAAGCATATTCTTCTGTTTTTAGAAGAAAATAATGGCTTAAGAACACGTCTTTTGAAGCTTATTTTTTTTAAATTCGAGGGGGCGGGAGGGGTGGGGGGGAGGTCAGACCCTCTTGTAGTGCATTCCGGTACCTAAAATTTTAGAAATCAACCACTGTATTTATATAGTGTAGTCCCCAAACTCTATGTTCCAAGATTTTATTTTAAACAAAACTTCAGTTTGTTATCATTTATTTTCCAAATACAAATAAGTTTAAAAGTTATACATATGCGTGGGAATTGAACCTGTTATCTTGAGTTTAGAATGCCAATGCCCTACCATTGAGCTATCCAAAATGCAATCCAGGTAGGTACAAAAGGCGGTGGCTGTGTTTTCATAAGTTCAAAGGAAGCTGATGATTTTACAGGTCCATTATAGACTGACTTCAAATAATTACAGATAAAGTAGGATTACGGTAGAAATACCTTTTAGTAATACAAACTTTGTTGTTGTATTTTCAGCCAAAAGTGAGAACATTTTATACTAAAAGTTAAGTCATATGTAGGCTTATTATATTATATATGGGTTCGGGATATACACATCCACTCTATCTTATAATTCTTCTTATTATGGTTTTAGATTTTACTAAAAATATTTCATGTCCTAATGGGATAGCCCAATTATGGTCCCCTTTTCCCCCTCACGGTTACGCCACTGGATGTAGCCGACCCTGTAGGGAAAACACTGAGGAGAGAAGAGAGAGAGTGAGAGAGCGAGCAGAAGTTTAAATGACCTACCTTGAATGACGCTGAACAATGAAAACTATATTTAAAAAAAATATGTTTGGAACAATACTAGTCTACGTTTGTTCATAATTAAGATTTCAAAAAATTAACATCAAATTTATTTAGAGATTATCCTGGTTGTAATGGTAAAACTAGCCGTCCTGTGGGTATAATAAAATAGTATCAATGTTGACAGCAAAAAGTTTGTATTTTCATTGACTCGAGCAGTCAAACTAATTTAATAATTCACAGCAGTAATAAGTAATTACACAAATATCACAATCTCTGGCTAATGTGTGTGCAGTTAAGCCTTAGGTAAAAGGTTTGTAAGTCGTGTTTAAGTCAACGTTAACCAAAAAACATTTTTTTTAATGTTAGAAACAATTTTATTTCTTATTTGTAATAAGCCTTTAAACAAGTCGTAATCCTAATTGTAATATTATTATAGGGGACTCCACCTACTTTTCTTATTGTTTACTTTCTCGTACATAGAAAGTATTGTATTCTAGCTTGAAATTAAGATGAATCTGTACGTTTTAACTACCTCCAGACTAAAATAAATAAATAATTGGTCTTATAAGCTAAAATGTTGTCCAATAGTCCTTGGGATTGCACCCAAAACTGTTAAACGAATTTTGTCCAAGCTAGATATTAAGATATTATATGGTCATGCCTAGAGGTGAAATTGTGATTTTGACTCTAGCCCTCAGATTTAGGGTATTCTACTGATCAACAAGGTTTTTAAAATATGATTTCTATTTAACTTCCAAACCAAATGAGAAAGCAAGTACGTCGTGTATTGGCGATCAGACAGAAACGTGACATGCCCTCAGCATCTGATACTTCCTGAGTATTATTGCCTCAATACCATTGTGGCCTGCTTCGGTGGTTCATGGTCTAAGGCGTCATTCTCGCAATAGACTGAACTGCCGATGACGGGGAGATCGGGTTCGAATCCCGGTCGGTTGTAATGAGGGTGGTTGTTCCGAAACGGTTTTCCGCACAAATGGGAGTACACTTATTCTAAAATTAAATATCCCTCATTCTTAACCCACTCGCGTATTTGGTACATGTTTATAACCTGAACAGGTATTATGACACGGTACTAAAAAATACTATTGCGCTGAAAAAAATTGTATTATAATATTCAATTTGTATTATAATAATTGTTTCATCTGTGACTAAAATAAGAGAAGAATAAGTGAAATCTTTGCCCTCCCTTCTCATGACGGGCAGTAAAATCTTTGTTATCCGGGTGTACCCTGTGTGTCGCAGGACAATAACACCACCAGACCGGAATGTTTTACCTCAAGATCAAGTTTTTTGCTCGCTCCACTTCTCCCCCTTCCATTCTCTGTCTCACACAGCATCTTCCCCTCCTCTGCTTAGAGACCTTCTTCCAATCCACCAGACTCCAACCAGGCAGGCAGGCACAACGCTAGCGGCCCCACACACCCGTTAGTCGAGATTCCTCCATTTCAAGAATTACCTCTCGGCAACATCCTCCTCCTCCTCCTCCTCCTCTTCTTCTTGTCCCTTCACGGCAAACACGCTTTCATTTCAAGGTAGGATAAAGTCCCCACAATTAGATTGGTTGGGATCCAACATGGCGCTGATGTATGTACTATGTGTGAATCGAGTTGTCAACATACCAACAAATATAACAATATAATAGCTGCGTGGGTTTTGGTTTTACGATGACGGGGAGGTCGGTTCTAATACTTGAAGGGTGTAATGAGGTGTTTTTTTCTTCTCCTTGATGCAGGTGCATTTGATCTAAGGTCTACCTTGTATCCCTATCCCATTAGTGGAAATATGTCCTGGACGTGGAAAGAAATGACACGCAATTGTTATGTTTTTAGCACTTTAGGTCAAAGTAAACCCAAATAAAATCAATTATTAGTTCTGATTCTCTTTGACAAAGTTACAGGTATATTTTGATACACGTAGTAACCAGTATATCTTATAATTGAGGTAAAGCTACAGTACCATGGTTCACTTTAAGTCATCTAAGGCACTCAAAGTGGAATCTGCAATATATTTGAGGTTGGAATTAATTAAGATACAAATGGGATTTCTAAGAAATTGGTGGTTACGTGGTGAAGGACTAAACTTGAACGTCTAAGAAAAGACGTTGGTTGATATTTAGCAAATTGAAGCAACAATTTAAAAAATCCAACTGTTGGCTAACTTAGTTAGGCTTCATTGTTTGTTTGTCAAAAAGTTCTTAATTCATTCTAGGATTAGCTCACGAGTGAACTGAGGGGAAAAACTATCGAGCATTTTCGACAACTATCAACTACTATTAGATAATATCTTCTTCGTTTTCGATACTGGAAACGAGTGGATTAAAAGTTCCTTTAATAGTTAGGAGGTTGTCAACATGTACAATTAAACTGAGGTGAAAACTTTATGACTTGGGATATCACGATTGCATTCATTTCATTTAAATAATATGTTAGAAAATATTTAGGAAAAATTGAATGAATTTTCTTTTCCCTGTAGAATTTCCCATATTACCTCTGTGGTAATACTAGTGCAAATGGAGATAAAGGAGTAGTCGCCGGTCAATTCAGACAGCTGCACCACAGTTAATATGACGCGAGGCTACGTTACTGGCTGAAACCACTTGAACCGCTGATTACAGGCGCTGCATCTGCTCCCCCTCTACACCCGGCTCGCGTCTTATCTCTGTAACCCACATTTACTACTGTCAACTCATTTTACTACCCCTGCTCAATTATATACACTTCCCTACAAACATGAACAGCTAGATAAGATAGCGAGCGCTTCTTGCTTAGGGGAAGTAGGGAAAAAAAGGAAACAATTAAGTACTTTTAAGCATTTTAATAGTTTCTCGTTAACTGTTCCAATAACAAGACGAGTAAAAATAACGGTTAAAACTAATGGTTGTCTTGCAATGAGACTCAATGTGTTGAACCTGAGGGCGTGATTTACAATATGGGTCAGTCGCACGTGGGTCCATTTGAACGCTTCTATACTGCCCCAAACATCTCTGTGCACAAATTTGGCAACTAACGTTTCATTCTGATCATAAACAATACAGTTAATGAGGAGTAGTTTTTTAAAATCACAGCCTGTGAGTAAACCCATACAACTATTTATTGAATTTTTTAAATATGATAAAAAAGACTCAGTAATCTAGTATTGAAAAATAAATAAAATAAAGTGTGAAAAACTTAATGTCAACACGCGAAGCCACGAGTCCTACATGCGTCCATAATAAACAAGTTGTATGCAGGCTGTAGACGCGAATAAGAAGAGTACTTGGCACGTTTATTGAAGAGCTCAGACCTCAAATATCGCTCATTTGCTAGAATAATTACATAACTTAAAAATTGTCGTTTTTTAGTTAATTGCAAAAAATGAAAGGGGATCTTGAGTACTTTTTACTGGAAGAACGACTTGAGCGAGTTTCTAAAAATGGCCAAGAGAGAGCTATATGTCGTTACTGCGCTGTGCATTTTTGTTAGATGCCTTATTTCTATAGTGTGTTATCTCAGTTAGCACTTGGTGTTTGATGTGTAAGGTCTGTTTCCTTCTCAGAAACAAGCCATATTTTCACTTAAGTCGTCCATGTTGCAAAGGTAAGAATAAATTTGGCTTACTCTGTTATCATTAAAAACGTATTATTTCGACTAGTGACTTTCTTCGTAATAAATTTTACTTGGTTTATGCTGGGAATATTTTCTAATGTGACGTTCTTCCAACAAAATTATTGTTATGTTTTCGTATTAATTCGCTTTACGACGTTATTCTGAAAAACTATTTTCATTTTGTAATATTGAAATAAGTATTATTTTCTATTATGACGTGATTTTCGAATAAATATTACTGTTATTTAGTATTTAGTTTTGATTATTCTTGATTGTGACGTTATAGCCAAAAAATATTTTAACTCAATAGATTTTAGATACCAGTTTCTTAGTTGTGACTTGATAACTATTTACCTAATTTTAAATACTAATTCTACTCCAACTTATTAAGTTGATCATGATTATTTATTGTACAGTATTTATGGCTTCTCGGGGTGAATTGATGGTAAAATTAACCGCGAAAACGTTAGAAACCAAAGATGTTTCCACCTCTGAACAACAACTCCTAAAGGAAGATAGTATGCAAATTTGGTTCAGAAATTTAATGTATACTTTAGATGGGGACTATTTTAAGACGGTTGAGAGACAAACACATTGGGAGACACCTTACTTTCAGTGTCCATCCTGTCAACTGTTATTTATTTAGGTTCATCTAGTGAAAGAGCTTATTTTGTGTCTTGGAAATAGGGGAAGGAGCGTTTTCAAGGTCAACCATTGATGAGTGACCAGCCTGTCTAATAATGAACCAGACATGGAGTAGAGATTTATGGGTTGTTAAACTAGATAAATATAGAAAACCATTTTCAAACGTAATTTACTAATTACAATAATTTCCTCAAACATGTAATGGAATTATCCAGTCTATTTGTATTATTCACGGTTCGTTTAAATGTTGCTTTTTTATTTAAAATAATTCCTAGTTATTATTATGAAATAATGATGACATTTACTATCCTATTCAGGTAATACAGAACCAGTACTAAAACCAGATCTAATGCAGTCAAATAATGACAAGTCCGATGTAGAGAAAAATAATATCAGTGGATCATCAAGTAAGCAACTCCTGTAGTACTAGCTGTAGTGGATCTTGTTCGGAATCCGAGTCATCTTCTGAAGGTAGACTCACTGTTTATTTTTCTAATAATCTATTTTTTTCATTGTATTATCAGTGACATTATTCCTTTATTTTTGAACCAATATTATCGACTACTGTGTGGTAACTGATTTATTGTGTATAGTTTCTTTGTTTCTTTTTAAGATTGTGAGGAGTTGATTAATGATACAACCTATACAGAAGAGAAAGCTGATGAAAAACATAGTAGTGAAGATGATTATAATGAATGTAACAAGAAGGAGGCCAAAATCATGTTTATGTTTATGATAATAAGCTCAGTACCACTTCTAACAACTTTGCTCGCGTTGCCAGTACTTCATTCAAGTCATCTCAAGGTAACTCAACTGATTTGTCGTTCAACTTGAGTCAACCAATAGCTCCACAATTTTGACGAGTCCGTTAAAAAAAAAAGGTAGAAATCGCCAAAGGAATGAAAGGAAATGGAAGAAAAACTTGGATAAAAAGTTGAGAAATACAGGAAAGTCATACGAATCCCACACTCCAAATAAAAGGTTGAAGAAAGAAAGACAAATGAAACCGGCATGTACGGACAATTGTAAACTAGTGTTCATTTAAAATAACTAAGAACAACGCCATAAAATATTTGTTGGTTATTGGGAGTTAGGGGATATTGAGAGACAGAGGAATGTTATTCAAAATAATATGCAAGCTGTACATCCAAAATACCGTTATGTTCGAGAAGGTGGTTCCAAAAATAAACGACGAAATAATAATGCTTTTTACTTTCATCTACATGAAAGGAAAGTTGGAGTGTGTGAGCTTTTGTTTAAGAATACATATAAGCCAATAAGAACAGTGTTAGAAAAACAATATAAGGTTGCTAATACTTTACTCGATGAAGACAAACGAGGGAAACATGGAAAGCACCTCCAACTTGATGAGACCATCAAGGATGGTATTAGAGAGCATATCCGTTCAATCCCACAAATTGAAAGCCATTGCACACGCGATAATACATACAAGCATTTTATCGATGGTAGTAAATCGATTGCAGATATTCATAAAGATTATGTTACAAATTGCAAGGAGAAAAAGGTTTCATTTGGTAACTACGTGGAATTCTACAGAGTTTTTACTGGAGAATTCAATATTTCATTTTTCCAACCAAAAAGGGATGTATGTTATATCTGTACAGCTTATGATAATGCTGAAGGTGAGGAAAAAGAAAGCCTGGAAGATAAATATAAACAGCATTCGATTGAAAAGAATTATCTCGTTCAGAGAAAGATGTAGATAAAGGGAGGTCTGGTATTATACTTGCTGTGTATGACCTACAAGCTGTTTTCCAATGTCCAAAAGGTGATGTGTCGGTTTTTTTTATTACAAATCGAAGTTGAATGTGTTTAATTTTACAATTTACGATCTTCACAAGAATGCCGCTAATTGCTTTGTCTGGGATGAATCTTGAGGTAACAGAGGTATTAATGATTGGTTACTGTGTTTTCAAGGGAAAAGAAGCAATAGGTGAAAAAGAGGTGGATGTAATCTTTTACTAAGACAATTGTGCCGACCAACAGAAAAACAAGTTTTTGATTTCGTTGTACATGTTTGTAGTGCAAAAATTTGATAAAATCCAGCCCATTACCCATAAATATTTGATAAAGGGCCACACACAGAATGAAGGTGACTCAGCACATTCACTAATAGCGAGACAAGTGAAGAAACAATTTAAAAATGGACCTTTGTATACTCGTGAATCTTTCATCTCGGCTATTAGAACAGCTAGAAAAACAGGGGAACCGTTCCACTGTATGGAATGTGCTCAGAAGACTTTTACGACTGGAAAAATGTGACTATCCAGACGGAGTCAATTTAACAGTGAATACAAAGAATGAGGCAGTGAAGTTGATGAACATAAAAGTTTTGAAAGTTCAAAAAGACTCCCCACAACCCCTGTTTTACAAAACGTCGTATGCCAAATGACAGTTTAAAGAAGCTATTGTTATATATATATAAAGTTTGAAGTTGAATTAAAGAAGGCCTATGACCGCAAACCTGAATTTCCGAGAGGAATAAAGCTGACCTTTTGGAGTTGCTAAAGAAAAATTTAATTCCAAAATATTACAGTTCCTTTTATAATGCTTTGTAATAGAATAAGAAAACCTAATGTACTGAGTTTGTTAATTGAATTTTCATAAATGTTTGTATTGAAAAAATTACGAATGAGATTACAAATTACTAATGTAGGACTGTTTGTTTAATTTTTTTGTGTGTTTTATTATGTTAATAAAGTATTGTCAGTTTACTATTTTCATTATTTTTAATTGACTCAGATTTTTAACCACCAATAGATTCATCCTTATGAATGATTAAAAATGATAAAATGCCAATTTTTTTTATGACAACGACACAATTACAAATAATTCGAAGTTGAAAAGATAAGTTTGAAAAAAGTTTTTTTACAACAATGACATAACCTCAAATAATTCACAGTTGAAAATAATATGTTGCAGGTAGAATGTCATAAGTAAAAAAGGGTTGCTTTTAGGGGTAGGTTTTACTAGCAAATGATAATTATTTGTATTGAATGAACAGCTATTGATACCTTTAATAAGATGTTATTAGTTCCCATGATAAATAGTAATATTTAAAAGAGTAGTGAGCACTTTTATTAATATTAAACTTTGAAACCCCTTTCCTGAAAAATCACGTTTTTTGAGTTATGTCATTCTTCTCGCAAATGAGCTATATGTGGTTGGATGTCACTTTACTAGTTTTAAAAAAGTATTTAGCGAGTAAATACTTTTTCTTATCACAGTGGCGCACTCGTTTTATTTCAAACGGGGAAGGCGGGAGCATACAATGTACTGGGGCTATTATTTCCATAATTCTTTACGAGTGTTAATTTTAGGAGCATTTTTAATGTGTATGACTGTACAACTTGAGCTTCAGGGAGTAAGCCTGGTCTTAAATTGTATCTCATGCTTACGAAACATTTTTAATACTTTACATGTTTTGAGCTTTTATTAAAATTATATTAAGGTATTGTGAAGTGAAGCAAATTCCCCCCTTTTCTCATTGATCTGGGTGCGCCATTGTCTTGTAATTTTGAATTGTATTCTTATACATCTAGCTCAATGGTTCCCAAAGTGGGTGTTGGGGTACTCTATGATGCTCCCCTAAGGGTGCCGCAAACATCTGGGGAAATGTATAATTCAGACTGGAGTTTAGTGTTATTATTTTTAACGCCCTATAACTTAAATTATAGTGCCTGGACAAGGATTTCACACAAGGGTTACCAACCCGGTAAAAATATTGCGAATTTTTAGCTAAATGATAGTTAAAGTTAAATATTGTTCACGTGATTTAAAGTTAAAAAAATTTTAGTAAAATAAGGGCTATATAACAAATGTTGCTATTTTAAATTAAGCTATGTATTTTTATTTGATTTATGTTGTTTCATGAAATATAAAGCTAAGTTTAAATATGTCGCCTGCATTTAAAATAAATTTGAAAACGGTATATAAATCAAGTAAATAATATGTATAACCCAACATAGATTAGTTTGTATCCCATTTGGGGTAACCTCTCTCTTAGACCTTTTATTTTGTATTTAGCACCTCATTTTACTATATGCTCAGGCTATAAACATATGTACTAATTACGCTAATGAGTTCGGGTTATGGATGGTTGAATTTATAGGAGGTATACCCTCATTTGTGTGGAGGGAGAGTGGAAAACCATTTTAGAAAAAAAAACTCAGTACACCCGACCGGGATTCAAACCTTGATTTCCCTGTCATCAGCAGTATAGTATAACACAAGAGTGACGCCGTAGACCATGCAGTCAGTCACCAAAGCAGGTCTTGATCTTATTGACCACGGTAAGTATATATAATAATTATTATGCTCTACGTAGATGTTACAGATGCACAATCTTGTTCAAGTTTAATAAACTCTGTCCAAGCTAGCTACACTCGATGCTTTAGTTATTCTAATGTATATATTTTATTGTGGCGAGTCTTGTAGAAGAGGGAACCTCAATTTTTCATGCTACGATATTAGCAGCCAACATAAGTCATTTTAAAACATTGGACCTCTACAGCCTAGGTATTACTATCAGCCACAACACACTACGTAATATAATAACGGTGTTCTAAAGATGGCTCGACAAGAATAAAATATATAGTACAACTCTACTAATTAAACCAACATAAATATAGCTACTTCTTAAAAAATATTGTTATTTTCCCCTCCTATAGTATTAATTACACTAATATTTGAAAGCCTTCCAAAATAAGTTTATATTCTGTTTCTTGGTACATTAACAGAACATTCTTAAGACATTAAAATTATCCAAAATAATTTCCCTGAGCTCTTTGTAAACGAATAGTTAATCATCTCTCAAAAAATGTTGACGTTTTAAAAATAATATTTAAAAAAAAAATACAAATTTATAGAAATTATAGTGATGTAAGTATTCGTTTCTACCAAAATAATTATATATATATTTATTTATAAAATTCTAATTATATGAACTAATTTCATAAGCCACGATTTGAAAATATAATCGGATCGCTAAAGAAATAATATTTTAGAACATAACAAAATAAATGGTAAGGAACTCCACACGGACTTTCTCACTCCATTGTTTAAAAATTGAAATATTTACTCAAAACTCGTAATATACGTGAAACGAAATAATACACATTAGCAAACCTAAGGAAAAATTCATTTATAATTACGTAAAACTTTTTGGAATCTGGAATTTAAATTTTATAATTTTATTTTTAAAGTATTAAAATCCTCACTATTATATTTGAACAAATATATATATATATATATATTTGGTCTACAAGGGTCAACACTTAGTATTAAAATGTCGACTTCCGGTTGAAATTTTCAACAATTTATTAATGGTTGCAAATTTTATGGTTATAACATTGTTATTAAATTCCTCAATTATAAATTTAGACTAATAAAAAAAGGTAAATATTGACTAATGAGTCTAAAATGATCGAGAGAGATCATTGCTGTAAAAACATTTCCTTTTAAAGGTTAAAGATAAAAGAACATAAACTTTTTGAGATACTTACTAATATTTAATTACTCAATGGCTTTAGAGAATGAATGCATCAAAGCATAAGTAGTATCTCTGTACAACTAAAGCTCACAAAATTGTACTAACATATTTGCGAATATATTAGAAATTATTGGTTTTATAAAGATATATTTCAAATAAAGCCTTTTATTTTTAATAGTACTATAATTTTGCAATGATAAGTTATTTAGTATCTCAAATAGTTACGGAGATACGGAAATTTCAGCTTCTGTAAAGTACCCTAAAAGTCATATTCATGGGAAAATGAAAGTAGCCATTTTATTTATAATCTTAATCAACGCCTAGATACGAATTTTAATCAAAAGAATTAAAGCCAATTTTGAAAAAAAAAAAATTCTCTTTTCACCCCTTAATAAACTACTCTTAATGTTAGGGTTAGACAGACACATAGAAAGACGAAAATTCAAAAACCTATTTTTTTGATTCGGGGGACTGGGGGGGGGGGGGGGGGTGGTCATGAAACGTCTAAATTCATAAAAAAAAAGCCCGAGTTCAATTTTTTTGGCGATCACAATACTTTTTCTACCTGTAAGATAGCTAGGAAATAAAAAATAGTATAATTCAACATCGGCAAAAGGCCATCAGTAGTTCTACTTTCACATTTTAGAAAACGTATGCCTAAACATATTTTATAGGTAATGATGATATATAAAAAGTGACTGCTACTTTTCACATTAAAAAACGTCCGAATACGTGGAAATAGCCTACTAACTTTTCTAGCTGAAAGATATATACATTCCTATGAAAATTGGGGTATATATCTATGTTCATATATTCATACGTCAAGTCATACTATCTGCTGCTGTCACTTTTGATTGATATTTTCAATATCTACAAAATTACACTAATATTATAGTAAGTAAAGTGCTTTCAATTTTTCAGCAACATATTTTGTTTGTCTAAACGATCCTATCAAAGAGAATTGAACCATATCTACATATCGTCAAAATTGAGACCAACTGCTAAGGGCAACTTACCTTGGAGGCCTTCAAATATCACAGAAGAACCAAGGACCACAAGAAATACCAGCCAAGTGTGCACTTACCTGAAAACAGAATTAAACCACAATTAGTTCATATGAATGAATACCTCACAAGTCTAGGCTATTTCATTTGAGATATAGCTCTAGTTGGAAAGATAAGACATAGCATATCTAGTTAGATAGAATAATTATCAAGTGACTCTATTAATATGGTCGTGGAATGTACTGCGGTATCCCCTCCTTAGATTAGTTGAGCTTGAACACTTAATAATGTTACAATGCCACTCGCAGGTCTCACTAACCGGTTATTACTATTAATTTATTTATTTGTGGAAGGCCGGTTAATTCTTCACCTAACTAAATAATGTCTGGAGATTAGATTTAGAACCTCAATACCTTTAGGTGCAACAAGACTAGATTCCTAGACTCCGAGATCTAGAGCTGGATCACTTAGATATACTGTGGAATGAATACTTCTAGTAAACCAGGGTTGATCAAGTAATATGTTACTCTTGAGTGTGTAGTGCTACGGTTCACAGTTCATTCCCTGCGGAGAGCAACATATATGTAATATTATTTCTCGCGTCGGGGTTACCAACCTATCGTTCTTGTTCATTGTTCATGCGGGGATAATCCATTGAGGACATTTTTATCGGTTTATAATAATTGAGACCGCTTATGTAAAATTAATCAAGTGTTTATTAAGCTTTATTTCTGTACTTGAAAGGGTGAATATGCGAGCCGATATCACACACGGAGCTATTTCACTCCTTAGGGATGATTGCAATGTTATCAATAAAAATATGTTCTGTCTCTACGAACGCAGGTCCTAACTGCTCGGCGACCATTAGGCGAGTGTCCTCGTCTCCGAACAGGGTTGTTTACAAAGGTTTTGTTTCTAGAAAATTTGAGTAACGTGATACAATAATCCCTCATCTTTTCAGCCTTGTCCTTAGAGAAGATTTTGCTTGGGTGGCTGATAGAGAGAGAGAGAAAGATGTGGCACCACGTTTATATTTAATGCTAAATATTGTGTAAATTAAATAAGTTTTAAATATTATTACGTTGGACTAGATTGATTGGTCGAAAGGGATGTGTAAGATACAAACGTTACAAGTGTGTGAATATTTATATGTTATATTGCATATAGTTTTTTTAGCACCATGTCTTAATACCCATTCAGGTTATACGATTAAATTGAATAAATGTTTAAAGACAGGGGCAGTAAAAATTAGGATTCGGTTACTATATAACAAACAAACACAATAAAATAGCCCTACAGCATAAAAATAATCCAACAGTCCAATGGTACAAACTGTGCAAATTACAATGACATTATACAGACACACTCTTATTAATAACTTTGTGGGAACAGATCTGTGTGCTACATAATTAAAATTAAAATTTGATTTGTAAAATATAGTTTCAGTGTAAATTAAAAATAAAATAGTTTTACTTGATTTTATTTAGTGAAATTCATTAAATAAGTGTAAAAACAAGATTTAACAAGTTCAGTGATTTCCCACTATCATCGTCAAGATGAGGACGTTTAGTTAAAAACCATAAAATAGAGGTCATATTTTTAATGATAATTAGTTCTTGATTCAATAATAATTTGAGGGTATCATAAGTTGAAATAGTTAGATGTGTATTCAGAAATGTTAACTTTCTCAGTATGACTGGATATGGAAGAGGATTAGAAAAATTGGTTATAAAATTTAAAAAAAGTCTAGTCAAAAAGGTGTGAAAATATGGTCAAATTTCATGAAAGATCACGCTCTCTATACATGTAGAATATATTATTATTATTATTATTATTATTAGCACCGCGTCTTACGACCCATTCGGGTTATACGCACTTACGCTAATGTGTAATGGTAGGGTGATTGTGAGATGAAATGGAGGACCTACAGTTTAACGTGGAATCCGAACCACGGTGGAGGCCTGGCATTCCCCACATTCACAAGATGTCTTGTCAGAGGTGGAGGAAGGGTTTGGTAATCAGATAAATCTGTGCCGGGACCGAGGATTGAACCCGGCTGCCAGGACAGAAGTCTGACACCTTACCCCTAGACCACCAGGTCACCTGTAGATATATTAATATTTACTTCAGAGGAAGAGGTAAATATAGTTGGAAAAACTCCAATATGAGTTTTCCATTGTCTAATTGTTCTTGAAGCCTGGAATAATAGCACCGCGTTCTTAATAACTGTTCGGCATATACGCCTATGTACTAATTACGCTAAATGGTTTTGGGGACGAGGAATGTTATATTTAGAGGACGTGTACCTACATTTGCATGTAGGGCGTGTGGAAATCATTTTTTTTAAACTAGGTACGCCTGATCAAGATTCAAGCCTCGACTATCCCGTCATCGGGAGTTTAATCTACTGCGAGAGTAGCGCGTTAGACCATGTGGCCACCGAAGTGGGTAGTTATAGGGACTACTATAACTTTACAAGGATAGGTTATTTCATAGTTTTCATTTGGTTTTTTTATGCTATTCAAACAGTGCCTATTAAGAAAATTTAATCAAAATTGTTAGAATTGATTTCTAGAAAATTGATTCTTTCTCTTTTTGCCCTTTAGTTAATTTAATTTAAGTTGGTTTAATTTAATTTAATTTAATTTTAGGGTTAGATATATATTTCATTTTTTTAATCCGCGGAGGGACCTTAGATAAAAAGTTTTTGCCCGATCGGTAAAACGATTTCGGCTTTATACCAAAATACAGAATCACGAAAGCCTATTTTTCAGTTTAAGGGGCTCATGAAATGTTGATATCTATCAAATCTAGAGTTCGATTGTTTTGACGATCAAAATTCCTTCTATTTCCGAGGGGTCGAGAGAAAGTAAAAAAAGGACCAAAAAAATCGATTGTTTTCTATTTATTTTACTAAAAAAAACTCAAACTTGAATAACGGTATACAATAAAAAAGAGGGGAAAATATCCAATAAATATCTTAAGACGGTAACCTGACGACTAGCTGAACATCAACATGTTTATTCTGGGCTCAGTGCCGAGGGTCGTTTGCCCGTAGCCAGAGCAGTGGCGTGTTGTTTTAAATTATCGTCCTCGGGTTCTAATGGTGGAGAAAGGCATGTCCACGAAATAATAAAAACGTTTATTAGCACCAGACGCATGAAAATAACAGAGCGAGTGAGTGCGATGATATTATGACTGGCTCGAGACCTCATCGCGGTATAGAGCGGTATAGAGAGGTCTGCCGCGTGGCTAGTATAGTAGGACTGTCATGAGAAGAACCTGGGATTGAGGTATAGAGAGGTCTGCCGCGTGGCTAGTATAGTAGGACCTGACCATGAGGTAAAAGAACCATGGTGGATTGAGGTATAGAGAGGTCTGCCGCGTGGCTAGTATAGTAGGACTGCCATGAGAAGAACCTGGGATTGAGGTATAGAGAGGTTGCACGTGGCTTATAGTACATAAGAATGGACTTGTATAGTAGGACTGCATGAGAAGAACCTGGGATTGAGGTATAGAGAGGTCTGCCACGTGGCTAGTATAGTAGGACTGTCATGAGAAGAACCTTGGATTGAGGTATAGAGAGGTCTGCCGCGTGGCTAGTTAACAGGTAAGGGGTACATGATGCATGAGAAGAATAGGTATGCCATGGATGTAACAACTATCTTCTATTGTATCTGTAATTAGTAGTTTTAACACAAGAGCTACTTGGTGTAAGAAGTAAATGTACATTCTGGTGTGGAGAAGGTTGAGAGATCCACACTGATATATATTACATTGCTGTTAACCAGCCGGGATTCAAGCCCAGTCCTTTTCATCAATGAAGATCAAATACAATGTGAGCCTAAATACCCAAGCCCCCCTGTCACCAGTGCGAGTAAGACTTATATTACTAAACAAAGTACATGTGGAGAAGACCGCCTTGACAGTAGCTGTTAAAAGCGAGCCACTCTAGGAACCAGATATGCTTGTCGCTGTTAGGGGCTTAGTTTCAATTCGTTGGAGGGAAACGACAAAAAATAAGAACAGCTAGCTGGGAGGGATTTTGTATTTCATATTTATGCAGATATTTCTTAAAAACATTGTTTGTTCATTACTTGTTCCTCACCACCACGTAGCTATGCCCTCTCAATTTCCTTCTATTTCTAGATATTTAAAAAAAATACAACTGGTATGGATGAACACGCGGGCATTGGCGTCGTCTTGTCTGGTTTGCCGATGACGGGGGGTAATATTTAGAATCTTGAATGGGGTAATGACGTGTCCACCCCCCCCCCCTTAAACAAGGGTAACACACTTTAAAACTCTTAAACTTCCCTTACTTTAACAGGTATTTCAAACAAAATATATATTTTCGCAGTGTTTGTATGCAAAGCTATAAATTAAAGATTGAACAATCGAATGCTCGAATCTTCTGATATTAGAGTGATACGAGAATCGTAAATATTTCCAAAATGTATCTATAATAAATTGGTAAATGAAATTAATAAACTTGTGTAGTTGGTAAAATTATGAAGTCCAAAAAAAAAACACGACAAAATAGTTTATCCAAAAATTGTTATATTATTTTCTTCAATATCGGTCAAGGTTGTCCTGGAATTTAATTAAAACTTTTTCTTTTCATTTGAAAAGTATTATTATAATTATTATTATTAGCACCGCGTCTTACTACCCGTTTGGGTTATACGCACTTACTCTAATGTGGTAGGGTGATTGTGAGATGAAATAGAGGACCTACAGTTTAACGTGGGATCCGAACCAGGGTGGAGGCCTGGCATTACACACATTCACAAGTTGTGATTATTACACGTCTTGTCAGAGGTGAAGGAAGGGTTTGGAAATCAGATAAATCTTTGCTGGGACCAAGGATTGAACCCCAGACCCCCGGTACAGAGGTCTGACACCTTACCCCTAGACCGCCAGGTCACCTGAAATGTTTTTCATCTAATGCTGCTTTGGTCATTACAGATATTCAACGATTGTTGTTATCACCATGAGAAGAAAATGAAACTCTATATTTGTATTGAAAATATATTTTATTTATTTTGGCCAGAAAAATGTTCCCTTACATCCACTTTAACAAACGCGACAAACCTAAGAGCATATTTCAGTGGGACGAATCCTTTAGCAATTTACTTTTTTAATTCGATTTTAAATAGTCCTCTTTAGCTTAATCTGTAGGCTACCTTTTTTAAAGATAGAAGGATTAAAATTCAGATTCTAGTTTGGATTCAAGATTTGAAATAAAATTTAAGATCTGGATTCGAGATGCTAATCTGAGAAATTTAGGATTCAAACCAGATTTACTATAAATTAAACCTCTAATTTTTTACCAACAATTTTTTTAGAACTGCATCTTATTACCCGTTCGAGCTATACGCTTTTAATTTATATTAAATTCTTGTCAAAAAGAATTATTAAAGACAAATATGACTATTTTCTTAAAAAATACAATGAATTAGATACAGAGCTTACCCCAGGATATGCTCTTCTAAATATATATTTTTTAAATTGCAAGTTCATCTGAAAAGTGAAGTGACTTTAACAAAATGTCCCTGACTCCTTCCTGACTTATCCATGTCACACCAAATTCTCTGACTTTTCCGGGTTCTTACCATCCCATCTTAATGGTTCCCCACTCTGCCTCCACGCAAATGCGGGAAACAATTCTCTAAATTCTAACTTTCAAAGTATTATGGTACTATCGTAAATATGCGGATAGCCCAGACGGGTAGTAAGACGTGAACACACAATGTGTGTGTGTTTGTGTGTGTGTGTCTGTTTTTGTGTATAAGCTTCTGTAAAACGAAATAATGTGAGCTACAGCAATATACTCTGCGTATGAATAAATAAATAGAGATATAGTAGCTTTTTGAGCTTTCAAATAAGGTTCTCTGAATGGTGAAAATGCTATAGCTCACAGCCTGTTTCCATTTCAACTCCAGAGTACTTTCAAACCCACTTGCAGGTTTTCTTTTCCCCCTCCATAAATTGCGTGTCTGCAATGCCGCCGTTTGAGAAAATTGCTTCGAGCTTTTATTTAATAATTCCTTTGTTTCGTTGAAACACAAACCTTAAAAATAAAATTAAATAGTAACCTACCACTAAGTTCAATAAATTTCAAATTGTCAGTAGGGTCGAAAAATCAGTCTAGTAAAATGAGCAGTCTGGCTAAAAACCATGACATATTCGTTCTTTGAAAAAAGTAGGTCTAATATTTTTGTATTATTATTAATAATTATTCATACCTATTTGTTTACATAAATTCTCTGTAAAACGCACGACTGTTACTTTGTTTTTTTCTATTTTAGTAAGACCATCCCCAGAACAAATTACTATTAATTTTAATATACAAATTAAACTTTACAATAACAATTTCCCCCTTCATAATGGACCGCAAATAAGCAGGGTGAGGAAAACGCAAGAGGCCCGCGGATCGTAGGTTGAGAAATTATTTCCTCTATGGTTAAGGTCTACTAGATAATTAAAAAAAAATACTTTTTATAAGAAAGACTCATTTTGCTCTTTGTGGGCTTCCCCCCAAACCCCCCAGTGAGTGTAAACTAAAGTAATTCCAGCGTTGTTTTGAACGTTGATTGATTATAGCTGTCCCATAGGTGTGTCAGAAAATTTAAAAATCTGTGGAAAATGTGCAAAATTTACCTAAAATAAAATATCTAGCTCTGGTGCAATTAATTTTTTGACAGGTCCTACCGTTTAGCCACAAGAGGCCTCCAAAGAAAGGCCTGCAACAACTTTAAAGTTGCTCTAACATTTGGAATTTTTTCCGGGTGTTAAAATTCAATTTTTTAACTTTTTTTAAATTTTTCCGTCGGTTACAGGCTAGAAGCTATAAGTTTGCCAAATTTCAAGTTTCTAGCTCATCTGGAAGTGGGAATACATTAATGTCAGTGAGTGAGTGAGTGAGCCATGTGGCTTTATAGTATAAAGATTTCCAATTGGACACAACAGAAGGGAGAGCGAAAACTTCATTCTTTTATTCAAATCCAGTCACGTATGAAACAAAAACACTACATGTCTAAGTGTCCACTACACCATATAGAACATATTATCTTTTATTTTCGTTGCTGGATTGACGAACCTCACGCTCGTCGAACTTTTTTCAAATCCCACTCTTCACTCTTGAGTCCCCCAACCATCTCACACCTCGCATGAAGCACAATCGTAAATATTGTGTTTTACGCTCTAAAGTGCCGACAAGCTACACATTTAGTTCCGTCGTTTTTTTGTTTGTTTGTTTTTTTGTATATTCTTCAATTCTACAATGGTGTATTTTGAGACCTCATATGGTACACTTGCCACTTAAATTAGAACATCAAGTGAGTAGAACATATTGCGAAAACACAGTGTCAAGGTAACAAAACAACTAGAGTTTTATATACCGGGTGATCATCTGAAAAATTTCAACCAAAATATCTCAAAAACAACGCATTGCAGAAAAAATATGTTTTAAACAAAAGTTGTTTGGTTCTGAGAGGGAAGTAACGTGGGAAGGCTGGTATGACCTTGGGTGGCGTTGCTAAGGTGACGTTAAGGTCACTTTGATTTTTTTTAATGATACCCTATTTTTATTACTATTATTGTAAAACACGTTGTGCCATTTTCAAAATGGTGGTTTAAGGCTTTTTAGAGTAAAAGCTGTTACAAGAAATGAGCCTCACAAGTTTCTGAGTCGCCGGCACCGGGTGCGGCATTAGAATTTGACCAATTCAAACATAGCTTGGGATGGTACAAGTGTTTGTGTGTGAGATCGTAAACAAAACTCCCACGTTTGCTTTCTACTGTTAACACCCAATCTTGAGAAATGGTTTAAAATCTGGAAGAAGAAAACGGAATTGATTTTTCTGTGCTCGAAGAACTACAGCAACATTCGATCAAAGACATCAGCATAAAAACGTGTCACATAGCTATGTTTTGGATCTTGTTTCAAAATTTAAAGATAGTGGATCCATCACAAACATAAAAACGGACTGTGCGTACAGTATTGAGTGAATTAACTCAAGTGGAAATTTTGGGCACTTTTCTGACAATTATCAAAAGTTCAGTGAGGGAAGGGGCTAAAGCTATTGGTGTATCAATTGGTTCGGTTCATAAGATATTAAAGTTAAATTAGTTTCCTCCGTATAAAATGCACGTACATCAAACATCAAACGAAGACTATCCTGACAGGCGAGTACAGTTTTGTGAAGAAATTATCTAACTATTTAATGCAAATCCATTGTTAAGAATCCAGTGTTATTAGAATGTATTTGCTTTTCTGACGCGTGCAATTTTTTCTTAAGGGGTTTTGAAAATAATCACAACTGTCGTTAGTGGAGTGATGAAAATCCTCGTATTTTTACTGACAGACATACACAATGGCCAGCAAAAATAAATATGGGGGCAGGTATATTAGGTGAAGCGATTATTGGCCCAATATTTTTACTGGCGGAAATTTGACGGGGGCAGGGGGGGCCATACTTGGAAATGCTTGAAGAAGCTATTCATCCTCTCATAGCGCACGCCCTAGAAAATCAACTATAAACTCAGGTAAATATGGATCTTGATTAAGATCTTTTACATTTTATGGTGACCTGGTGGTCTAGAGGTAAAGTGTCAGATTCCTGTGCTGGCGGCCGGGGTTCAATCCTCGGTCCCGGCACAGATTTATCTGATTGCCAAACCCTTCCTTCACCTCTGACAAGACATCTTGTGAATGTGTGGAATGCCAGGCCACCACCGTGGTTCGGATTCCACGTTAAACTGTAGGTCCTTCATTTCATCTCAAAATCACCCTACCATTACACATTAGCGTAAGTGCGTGTAACCCGAACGGGTAGTAAGACGCGGTGCTAATAATAATAATAATAATAATAATAATAATTTTACATTTTCAGCAAGATGGAGCCCCCCCTCCCATAAATTACTCGTTTGTCAATGGTTATACAACAAATTTAATGAACAATGGATTGGAAGAGGAGGGCCAATTGAATGGCTAGCAGGGTCACCTGATTTGACGCTCCTAGATTATTTACATGGGGACATTTAAAGTTCACTATTTATGGGACTAAGCCAGCAAATATCGAAGAGTTAAAAAAATAGAATAACAAAGGTTCAGAAGTGAATTTGAAAATAGAATATATCATTGTTTCACTCAAAATTGAGAGCATTTCAAAGACTTCCTCTAAAGTTAAAATTAAAAAAGGTTTTTTTTCTCAATAATATTTTACAAATACACATAAGCGTGAATAAACACATGTGTGCGAACATACAAACACTTGTACCTTCACGAGCTATGTTTGAGCAGGCCAAATTCTAATGTCGCGCCCGGTGCCGGCAACTCAGAAACATTTCTCATTATAGCTTTTACTATAAAAAGCTTAAAGCCACCATTTTGAAAATGGCACAACGTGACCTACGGGAATGTGTTTCACTTAAAAAAATAATCAAAGTGACCTTAACGTCACCTTATCAATGCCTGCCAAGGTCATACCAGCCTTACCACGTTACTTCCCCCTCAGAACCAAACAACTTTTGTTTAAAACATATTTTTCTGCAATGCATTGTTTTCGAGATATTTTGGTGGAATGTTTTCAAATAAACACCTGGTAGCACGCGCGTGCGCGTACACACACACAACACACACACACACACACACAACGCAGTTATACGGAACAAATCCGTCCATGTTCTTTCTATTTAAGAAAAAGTTGTATACTGACTTTAGAAACAAGTTTCGTGAATTACCAGTCTATTTAAAATATAAAAGTTATGGCTTACACTGGAATAAAAATATTTATTTAAATAAATGCATATTAAATGTCAGACTAAACAAAGCTTGTTTTTAATTGATGAGAAGGTTGTAGTTTGCAAACTAACCGCGTGTGCTGAGAGAGTTTTCCCCTAGATGGTCCATTCACGCTAAAAACAGGGGCATTTCCGGTGTAACTCTACTGTCTTCATTCCTATCTCATCATTGCAGTTAAAATGTGTCTAGTCTGGACGGGTAGTAAGACGTGGCTAAAAAAATATAGCTTGTATTGCAATAAAAAGAGAAAGATTTAAATTGAAATATTACCCAAGTGTCTAAACTCAATTAAATGAAAGTACAATGAAATGCTGAATGTATAAAAGACATAAAAAGAATAGCACGTTGAGTAAATAAAACAAATGTCTGAAGAAATTGTTCCCGAGGCCAGAACACAACCACGGCGTGGCACTTTACAAACAGCCAACTTATCAACAAAACATGTAATTCCATTAATTTTCAAAAGTACTACTTAATTTGGTCGGGGTTCATGGTCGTCCACTCCACCATTACGTGAAGTACTCACCAATTTATAAACACACGTACCACCTTCTCCATCCGCCCCCCACCCCCTCTACAAAACCACCGCTGCCACCCTAACAAACAAACAAAAAAAAGAGGAGAAAAAAAATGACGTGGCTCATTTTGGTTATGACTTTCTTGAATGTATCCTTTATTTTTTTGTGTCAAGTGTTTTTTTATGTTCTATCATTCTTTTTACTCGTGCTGAGGTTGATTATGGTCCATCTTGGGGAGTCTGTGACGTGTATAGAAATAAAAACAGCAATGTTCAAGGTGACGTCACGAGATCTCATATATATCTGTGCTCATTCCAGCACAAGATTGTCTTGCTAGCGAGGATCCCATCGCCATGCTTAAATACAAGTACTTAGTCAACTACCCGCTTCGGTGGTCTTGCGCAGCCATCTTCAACCTTTTTCAAGTCACGAGACACTGAACATAACACACCGTAAGTTTCTTAAGGAGGAATTTTATCATTAAAAAGACTAGTATTAAGATCGTGTTTAAAAGTTCAATATCTAAATTTGTTATTTAAAAAAAATACCTTAGTCATGAATTTAAAAAGGTTTATTTTTTCCCTCCTTTGTTTTTTTATCTTCACCCAAACTCACCCTGCACACCTGCTGACCTGGTTGAACATTACTGGTCCAAGGCATCACTCTGGTATTATTATTATTATTATTATTATTATTAGCACCGCGTCTTACTACCCGTTCGGATCATACGCACTTACGCTAATGTGTAATGGTAAGATGATTGTGAGATGAAATGGATGAACAACAGTTTAACGTGGGATTCGAACCACGGTGGAGGCCTGGCATTCCCTACATTCCCAAGTTGTGATTAATACACGTCTTGTCAGAGATGAAAGAAGGGTTTGGTAATCAGATAAATCTGTGCCGGGACCAAGGATTGAACCTCGGACCCCCAACACAAAAGTCTGACACCTTACCCCTAGACCGCCAGGTCACCACTCTGGCAATGTACTGGGCTGCTAATGATGGGGTGATGGGGGTTAAAATACCAGTCAGGTGTACTAAGGGAGGTTTTCCACTCTCTCACTCAGTAAATGGAGGTACGCTTTCTATAAATTCAGCGTTTTTTCATACTTGTAATATTATATTTATCTTAATATCATATCATAGTTATTAGCGTTACTATTAAATACGTTTATAGTCCAAACGAGTAGTAAGACGCAGTTAAAACAGTCCAAAGATAAGTGCACACGATTCAAAGAAAACAAACTCCTGAAAAAGGCCGCCGAGACGCTTCGAGGACGCCTATTTAAACTTGGGGATGTAGAAGACGCGAGCAAATGTCGGTGTTTTTGAAGTTTAGTTTTTAATGCAAAACTTTTTTTTGTCCAAAATAAATTTAATATTGTTTCAGTAGAAACATAGTTTAATTTTCTTCACACGGTGATATCAACAGTTGTTGAATATCTGTAATTAACATGACGGTTATAGATTACAATTTTTTTAAATAAAGGGAAAATATTGTCATTAAATTCTAGGACACCCTCGACAGATATTCAACATCTGTTGATGTTACTATGTGAATAAAATTAAAATCTGTTTCTTTTGCAGCAATACTTTATTTATTTTAGACAAAAATAAGTTTTGCTATAAAAACGCTGCAAAAACACCGACCTGTTCACGCGTCTCCTATATAGTCCACCTTTACAAGTGGCTTGTTTTGCTAAAATAAGGTCCGCGCCCAAACGGAGGAGTTCATAAGCCTTTCACCTTAATTTGTATAGTGTGAAAGGGACAATAATCCACGCAGTCAGTCATATTTCAAAACGCCACCGGGAATCGAACAACTCTCTTCACAAACACTCGGTAAGACGAGGGACGAATTGACCCCAATGGTTTATACACCCAATTTATCTTATGAGTGAACATAACCGACAGCTAAAAAAGTAAATAGATCGATTTTCACGTATTCATACGTCAAGTCAAATGACCATAAGCTTTCACTTTTAATAGTTATTATAAATACCTATAAAATAACACTAATAATACAGTAAAATGTTCTCGATTGATCGATAAAATAATATACTTGTATTTCTAAAAGGTGTTACAAATGTCCATTCGTAATAAAATCCAGGTGTAGTAAATAAATATTTCCCAGCGCTCCCTTCGCGTGGTATGAGACCGTGACACAATAATGGAGACCTTGGAGACCGGCGGAAGATTACAACAAACCAATCACTTGGCTACATTTTAAAAGTCATCTTTGTGAGCATAATCGATTAGTTGCTATTTATCGACCATAGACCATGGCTTTCTTAAATGGATGTTAAACGTGTTGTTTTTTTTATCAACTAAAGCCGTCGTATAACTGAAGGAAAGTGATTGTGTGCTGGAATTGACTTGCGCCTGTTAGGAATAATTAGTATCAAATCTCCCGTATAGATGGTATGCGGATTACATGTCAGACTCACTTAGTCTAGTTTGCCGGTAACTTGGAGAGAAAGGTTCGAATCCATGTCGGGTGTACTGGGAGTGTTTTATTTTACTAAATGATAATCCTACCCTCCCTTTGTAAATGTGGGTACACTTCCAAGTTATATCCTTCTCATCCTTACTATACTAGTTAATTAAATGTGGTTAATGGTGCTAAAACATAATATAAACTGTGTGTGTGATGATGTATTGATTCAAATTTAAATAAATTGGCTTAAATATAAATTTATTTTCTCTCAACCCTTCGAAGAGATAAGTATTGCAATCGTAAAAAAAAAAAGAAAAAACCAATAGGGGTATCTAGGTATTTTAGTATCTAAAATTTTAATAAGGTTCCCCCGAGGATTTTTTGGAATTAGATATCTAACCTTAAAATTAAGGTTATCTACTTAAGGGGAAAAAAGAGAACAAGCGATTTTCTCAACATCCTCTTTTAAGGATTTTGATTTAATTTTGTATCTAGACAGCGTTTAAAATCATAAACAAAATGGAAATGTTCATTTTTCTATGAAAATGACTTTTATGGTAATATACTTATGCAGAAATTTCCAATTTTGATCATATTCCCGTAACTGCTTGAGATACGACAGCACATAAAGTTGTAGTACTGTTTAAATTAAAGATATTTTAAGCTGAAATGTATTTTTGTCAAGCCAATAGTTTCTGAGCTATAAGCAACCAAATACTTTTTTTATGGAATACTTCAATATTTGTAATGGATTGTGATGGTCTTTGGTGGACATATACATTCCTCTTTTCTCAATGTTTCTGTAGCAGTGTATATTATTACATTTATTTGGTAGAGTGTTATTTCATTTCATAAATGTTAAAAGAGTTTTTGGTAAATGTCTCTAAATTAAAGAGAAAGTCTGCGCAATGCACAGTACCATTTATTTCCTTAAACCTGTTGCCTTTAAAAGCAATAAATGGATTGAAACATTTGGGTAAAATTGTTAATACAATTGTTTCTATAGTATAAATACAACCATGTACTAAGATTGATTGACATATTTGAAGGTCTATTAGGTTTAGTATAATATGTAGAATAACCGTCTCGACATGTTACCAGTCACAAAGCTATCATGTGCGTCCTCCATAACTTATGATAAACCATTTGTTTTGCTTGAAAGAAAACAAACAATCATAGTATGTTGTCAATATACACTTAGTTTGATCTGAAAGGTATCAGCAGTCTTACCTTTTGTTTCCACTTTGGTACAGTTTATATGCTACTACCATATTGAACACTATCAAGGTAAGATTTTACCTTGAATGAAGTGTATTCTAATACAGAAGGCCAGGCCCACTGCCTTGGTTAAGGTCCTTAAACCGATTTTCATCTTTCCTGTTTTCAAAGACAGACAACCAACCAAATGAAATTTTGACTTAAGTAAAAATAAAGCCTTAAATACCATTAAACCCTTCACTCCCATAGTCATTTTTCTAATTACCATTTTGAAATTCCAATTTTTAAGGATTTGGTTATCTCCAGTAGTCCTACTTGACCTCAAAATTTAAATTTTATACTTCATTCAAAAGTTTTGTTTCTATTTATACCCCTCTCCCCTATTTACAGGTGCCCCACTAAAAATTTTAAATTTTAAGAATCTTAGAACTATTTGGAGTGGAACCTTTAATTGCCTACTAAATATAAATTTTATACCACACCGATAAATAATTATGTCTTTTAGTTTAGGTAATTTCGAACCTCCTTCACAGGCTTTTCACCAACCTCACTCTTAGAAATTTAAGATTTCAAGATGTATTTGTTTATCTGGAGTTATCTTTCTACCTGTCTACCAAATTTGGTTTTTATACCTCATCTTTAAAGTTTTTTCTATTTATATCACCCCCATCCCACCCCAATTTTCAAGAGCCCCACTTTGAAATTAACCATTTTTAGATTTTTCTGGTTATTTGGAGTAATGTCTTTACCTTCCCCACGAAATTTCAGCTTTCTGACTCATCTACAAGAACTTTTTTTTTGAACAGACACATACTTTCTGATATATATAATATAAAAATAATATTATTAGCACCGCGTCTTACTACCCGTTCGGGTTATATGCTTTAAGTACTAATTACGCTAATGGATTAGGAATTGGGAAGGTCGATGTAGAGGAAGTGAACCCGCATTTGCGTGGCGGGATAGTGGAAAACCATTTAGGAACACCCCCCCCCCCCCCAGTTCACCCGACCGAGATTCGAACCTCGATCTCCCCGTCCTCAGCAATCGAGCTGAACACGTCTAGCGCGTTAGCCAACTACGCCACCGAGGTGGGTTATATAATATAAATATTAGTCGATTATAAGTAGGACCTACCTACCTAATCGGGTTATAAGCATACTTTTCTTTCGTTAATGGAATGGGATTGAAGAAGATAGACTTTAAGAGGAAATGTACACGCATTTGCGTGGAAGAAAACTTTTAAACTCTTTAGGAAAACCACCAGACACCGATGTGGGTTTTAGATTTTTTCTTAAAGAAAAATATAACACATAAATTAGTTTATAGCTAGGCCCTTATTATATAAGATATACATATTAAGTTCAATAAACATACATATATTTAACAAACTATAACCTCATGGCACACATACTAAACACAATTAGCCTATGTTAGTAATATAGCACCTAGACGTTAGGTGGACACGTGGACTAAACGTGAAGCCCAGCAGTGTGTAGTGTGTTTTAGTTAAATATTTTTCCATTCTCCCTCTAAATTAATCCGTATATATTCCATCTAAATACCTTTTACTCATTCCTAGCCCAATAGCGTAGTTACATATGGATAGCCCTGCCAAGTTCAGTTCAAATAAATAATAATCTAGCGAGACCCAATTAACAACACACCCCTTTTTACACTTAAAAAGTGTAAAATTAAAATATATATTTTAAACCAAATTATTATTATTATTATTATTATTATTATTATTATTATTATTATTATTATTATTATAAGCACCGCGTCTTACTACCCATTCGGGTTATACGCACTTACGCTAATGTGTAATGGTAGGGTGATTGTGAGATGAAATGAAGGACCTACAGTTTAACGTGGAATCCAAACCACGGTGGAGGCCTGGCATTCCCCACATTCACAAGATGTCTTGTCAGAGGTGGAGGAAGGGTTTGGTAATCAGATAAATCTGTGCCGGGACCGAGGATTGAACCCCGGCCGCCAGCACAGAAGTCTGACTCCTTACCCCTAGACCACCACCAAATTAAACCAAACTAAAGTTATTATTTTAACAAATGATTGATTATATGAAAATTTAGGCATATTAGAGGAACTGTACCCAAATCTGCGCAAATGTGGATAAACTTCCTCATACCTTTCTCATTAGTGTACATGTGTGACTATCTAGCTGGTATTTTCGCACTTTAATGTTGTTAGGAGGAGAATCTTGGATTAAATGTTCCCTCATTTACGTAGAGAAAGAGTAAGAAACCATTTAGGAAAAACACCCTCAAGCCTCGTTTATTATGTAACAAGTTGGACCCAACATATTTGGAGACAAGACATGTGAAGAAGTAAGCTGCGTTTATTGTCGCCAACTAATTGGACCAACATCCTGGGTCCTCCGTTAGTTTCTAATCAATCTACACATTTATAGCCATGGATAACGACTGTTACTTGCCGTTTCTTCATTTATTGTATCAACAGGAAGTGCACTCTTGCATAAAAAAAACAAAAACTTAAGAAACGGTAGGGATTTGAAGTTTTTTTTGCTAAATATCGACTTGAAAAACCTTGGCACAGTAAGATAAATTGTAAGTAGATAAAACAAAACGTTACCTAAGATTGTTATTTTTAAATGAAGTAATAAGTATGTAATAGCTAGGAAAGTATTCAGTCGATCGTATTGAAATATTTACAAATTCACCTAAAGTAAGTTGCTAAGTAAAAAAAAAAAATATATATATATATAATATATATATATATAAAACAGGTGCAGTTAATAAGTTTTGATAATTTTATACATCTAATTTCATCAGTTAAACAGTATTTAAAGGAAATAAAAACAAAAAAATTAAAAAAAAAGTTTTTGTAAAATCTAAACACAGTAAATTTTAACCAGTTTTGTTGATAAAACTTTTTTTTTAATGTTCCCATGCACAATTCCCCTTAGTTTCTCTTTTAGTTTGAAATTAATATTTTTCTTTAGTGATCAAGTATGACAGAAAACTAAATTAATACTATAATCAATATTACATTCAATTCATATAGATTAACCGTTGGTCACGTAGTTAAAGACATCAATCTCGTCTTATATGTCAATATATGTTCTAAAAAACATTATAAATACGTCATTTGGCTAATGTTCCAAGAATATCCTTGCCAAATTTTGTTAAAATTTATATCAACTATTGGTAATAATCACGTAAAAAACACACATAGAGACAAAAAGATGAAATGTGAAATGAGTCCAAACAGGACCTTCGCTTCCCTCGGTCAATAAATGTGCTTTCCCTGCTCTCTGCATGGCTAGATCGTGAAGCAAAGACGAGAGCTCATATCCAATGCAAGAAGGACCAGTGAGTCATTATCTCCTGCAATGTGCTCAATGAAGAGAAGGACCAGTGAGTCATTATCTCCTGGAATGTGCTCAATGAAGAGAAGGACCAGTGAGTCATTATCTCCTGGAATGTGCTAAATGAAGAGAAGGACCAGTGAGTCATTATCTCCTGGAATGTGCTCAATGAAGAGAAGGACCAGTGAGTCATTATCTCCTGGAATGTGCTCAATGCAGAGAAGGACCAGTGAGTCATTATCTCCTGGAATGTGTTAAATGAAGAGAAGAACCAGTGAGTCATTATCTCCTGGAATGTGCTCAATGAAGATAAGAACCAGTGAGTCATTATCTCCTGGAATATGTTCAATGCAGAGAAGGACCAGAGAGCTAATATATCCTGGAATGTGTTCAATGTAGAGAAGGACCAGCGAGTTAATATCTCCTGGAATGTGCTCAACGCAGAGAAGGACCAGCGAGTTAATATCTCCTGGAATGTGCTCAATGCAGAGAAGGACCAGAGAGTTAACATATCCTGGAATGTGCTCAATACAGAGAAAGACCAGTGATTTAATATCTTCTGGAATGTGTTCAATGCAGAGGGGACCAGAGAGTTAATATCTCCTGGAATGTGTTCAATGCAGAGAAGGACCAGAGAGTTAATTTCTCCTGGAATGTGCTCAATACAGAGAAAGACCAGTGAGTTAATATCTCATGGAATGTGTTCAATGCAGAGAAGAACCAGCGAGTTAATATCTCCTGGAATGTGTTCAATACAGAGAAGGACCAGAGAGTTAATATATCCTGGAATGTGTTCAATGCAGAGAAAGACCAGAGAGCTTATATCTCCTGGAATGTGTTCAATGCAGAGAAAGACCAACGAGCTTATATCTCCTGGAATGTGTTCAATGCAGAGAAGGACCAGCGAGCTTATATCTCCTGGAATGTGTTCAATGCAGAGAAAGACCAGAGAGCTAATATCACCTGGAATGTGTTCAATGCAGAGAAGAACCAGCGAGCTAATATCTCCTGGAATGTTCTCAATGCAGAGAAAAACCAGAAAGCTTATATCTCCTGGAATGTGCTCAATGCAGAGAAGGACAAGAGAGCTAATATATCCTGGAATGTGCTCAATACAGAGAAAGACCAGTGAGTTAATATCTCCTGGAATATGTTCAATGCAGAGAAGGACCAGAGAGTTAATATCTCCTGGAATGTGTTCAATGCAGAGAAGGACCAGAGATCTAATATATCCTGGAATGTGCTCAATACAGAGAAAGACCAGTGAGTTAATATCTCCTGGAATGTGTTCAATGCAGATGACCAGTTATCTTATATCTCCTGGAATGTGCTCAATGCAGAGAAGGACCAGAAAGTTAATATCTCCTGGAATGTGCTCAATGCAGAGAAGGACCAGAAAGTTAATATCTCCTGGAATGTGTTCAATGCAGAGAAGGACCAGTAAGTTAATATCTCCTGGAATGTGTTCAATGTAGAGAAGGACCAGAAAGTTAATATCTCCTGGAATGTGCTCAATGCAGAGAAGAACCAGAAAGTTAATATCTCCTGGAATGTGTTCAATGCAGAGAAGGACCAGTAAGTTAATATCTCCTGGAATGTGTTCAATGTAGAGAAGGACCAGAAAGTTAATATCTCCTGGAATGTGCTCAATGCAGAGAAGGACCAGAAAGTTAATATCTCCTGGAATGTGTTCAATGCAGAGAAGGACCAGAAAGTTAATATCTCCTGGAATGTGTTCAATGCAGAGAAGGACCAGAAAGTTAATATCTCCTGGAATGTGCTCAATGCAGAGAAGGACCAGAAAGTTAATATCTCCTGGAATGTGTTCAATGCAGAGAAGGACCAGTAAGTTAATATATCCTGGAATGTGCTCAATGCAGAGAAGGACCAGAAAGTTAATATCTCCTGGAATGTGTTCAATGCAGAGAAGGACCAGAAAGTTAATATCTCCTGGAATGTGTTCAATGCAGAGAAGGACCAGAAAGTTAATATCTCCTGGAATGTGCTCAATGCAGAGAAGGACCAGAAAGTTAATATCTCCTGGAATGTGTTCAATGCAGAGAAGGACCAGTAAGTTAATATATCCTGGAATGTGCTCAATGCAGAGAAGGACCAGAAAGTTAATATCTCCTGGAATGTGTTCAATGCAGAGAAGGACCAGTAAGTTAATATATCCTTGAATGTGTTCAATGCAGAGAAGGACCAGTAAGTTAATATATCCTTGAATGTGTTCAATGCAGAGAAGGACCAGAAACTTGCTATATAATGGCTTGTGCTCAATGCTGTTATTCACCAATCCATCAGCTGGTTTCTCAATCTGCTGAACGAACTTCCTCTTAAGAAACAGTCACTGGTAACACACAATATGAAAGCACTGCCCCACACCACACAATTTTGAAAATTGATTCTATATTTGATGAAAAAATCATGTTTATCAATTTTAATGGTACTAGTTTAAAGTTTCTCCGAACATGATGAAATAGATTTATGGAAGATGGATAATCTATCGAAACAGATTTTTATAACCCATTCCTCACATTTCATATTTTCTTTTGTTTCGTGAACATTCTTTGTTTGTTTATCTCGTGAAGGTCGGAATAGTGGCCTTGGAAGTTCAGGGCCTGGTCAAATAGTGTAGTACCAGCCCTACCCCAACCTTCCTTTCGCTTACCATTCCGAATGGAGAAGTTTGTGTGTGATACTACACGTGTATCAATAAGATGGGGTGGATGGGAACGCGGATAAGATATTTTTTTTCAATTTATATATAAAAGTGTTAGTGAAAATGAATTAATCTATGCTACATTATAAAAGTTTAGTTTAAGTTTCGAAACAAAGTAATCTCAACATTATTCAAAAATCTGTCATGGGTATCGCGTGATTTAACCAGGACTTTTTTGTCTTCATTTTGAACTCCACGAGGATCATACAAAAATTCATGAACGTTTGGTTAGTATTATATATAGAAAATTAAATCAATATTAGCTTTATTTTGGCAAAATAAAATGTTTGCTATAAAAACTGCAAGAATACTTGCCTTCTCTTCCATCATATCATAAATGTGAGATGCTCTAGTGTGTCTGCCACCCGATGGTCAACAGCTTACATCTACAAACGCTACTAGAACTACTTTCATGAATTTATTCATCAAATTATAGTAATTAATAAAGTTATGCAGTTATGCCTTTTGGCAAATAACCCTAATTTTGATAGAATAATATATCAATGGTTATTTTTCATGCGCTGTGTCTTGATAACTTTCAGAGTTATTCACAAATTTACACTGATTATGTAGGCATGAAGAAGGTAAAATATAAAGAATTTTTTCCACATTTACGTAACGGAAGAGTGGGAAATATTTCAGGGGAAAAAACCCTCCTTTTACCAAATAAGATTCAAACTAAGATTTTTCAGTGATTTTTAAACTATACTAGAAGTGACTTACGAATTAGTTTACGTGATTGCCTGTGCTGCTTAGGATGGAGAAGTGGGGTACTGAGATGATTTGTTTAGCTACGAGTAAATTTTCTCTCAAATTCTACATTCCCTATTCCTACCTCATTATTGTAAATATTCGAATAGGCCGGATGGATAGTGAGAAGCAATGACTAGATTAAGATAATTAACGACCCCTCTTGGTGTCAAACCAAGGACCTTGATGTGTAAAGTCGTTCTCCTTGACCATCGTGTCCTTGGGATATGTTCGCGAGACAGTCCACGATGGAATGGGATTCCAGCACTCGTGGAAAATGTCTTCATGTGTAGGCTAGCACTGACGGGTTATTTGCTGTGAGTCGTTAACGAATCAATAATCACTTCAATAAAAGCTCTTTTTTACCTCCACATCAGGTATTCCTCTCCCTCTCTCTCTTCTTCAATGCCTGCACGCTCTTCCTCTAGTTTTAAGTGCTACATCCAGCGTAATTAGTATATTTATTCTAAGCTAATAATACAACGAATAAGAACATCCTAAGAAAATAAAGCTACATATATTTAAAAAATGGCGTATACAACTAGACTATTTAAATAGCTTACACTTACAGACGTTGCTTTAGTTTGATGCCGGATAAAGCTTAGAAATGCAGTAAAAGCCACACCACGGTAGTACAACATTTCAGATAATACAAACACAATTTTCGGAAAACGAGAGGGAATCAACAAACTATTTTTATAAATACGTATATTTTATTGGTTAACCAAATCAAATCTAAAAGGGAATAGTAAGAAACAGTGATGATAAATCAGAAATGGTTTGTTTGCCTCTTATCGGCAAGCCAGTCTATTGCAAGAATGATACCTTAGACCATTCGACCATCGAAGTGGGCAGCTAGATATTTACATGTTGCATTCAACACAATGCATTTTCCTGTAAATAAAATAATTACAATACAATACAATACAATACAATACTATATATATATATATTCTGTAGAACCGAACTAATTGGGACCGAAGCTGGTTCGGACGAGAGAAAACTCGGACTGAGCGTGAGAAGGAATTTTGGGAAACTGGGTATTTACACAAATTTTAAATCACAGTTGAATGGGTTTTATAAAATTTACACGCATGTAATATGTACTAATTTTTACATTTACAATATCTATTTTCACACGTACACACATACATATATATCCCGTAGAACCTTGTTAACCCAAAGTCAATCCTTTATCATCAATTAGTTGATTTTTAAAATTGATTCAAACGTTTCAATCTGATTCACGACTCAAATCTTTATTTAGGGAGTTCAAAAAGATCAAATCGAAAGGAAACAAAACATAAATACGGGAGTATTTTATTGAATGCAGGAAATGTTTTTATTTATTTATAGCATTTTGAAACAAAAGTTTGCAAGGGTGGGTCACAAATTAGTGTATAATTCACTATGTGATGTATAATTTTATATTACAAGTATAAGTAAGCACCTAGTTAAGGTTAAAAGATGTTTTGATGTTTGGAGAACACTTTCCTGAAATATTAATTACAATTAATTAAAACTGACTTTTAAAGACTTATGAAACACAACTGTATCCTATTAAGAATTTGTATTAACTGGTTGTTGTACCAAAGCTTGTTTTATAATGTAATAATAATACATTAATGTAGACTTAGTTTAGCACGTAAGCATTGTATTTTGTACTATACTAATAGCTTACTTATTGACCATCGCCAACAAATCAAATTAAGCACAATAGGAAAGTATATATATCCGATATTTAATGGGCTCAATCTAAGTTGTTTTTTTCCGTAAAATATATGCCTGTTCATATTTGAAATATGGTTTCAGAAGGTTTTTTTTTACGAAACGTTGAATTTATCTTCACAATCTCCATTTAATGCACACAATTTTTCGCCTAGATCGATATAAGAGCTCTTGATCTAAATGGCTCGAGAGATTCGATTCAAGGCCTATGGATCGAACATCTCTATTCCAGATGGCAATTGCGAGTTGGAGCGACCACAGCACACTACTCACCTGTCATATGTCAGTCGTGAACATGGTGTGGGCATGCGCAGTAGCGTGCGCAAGTCTCACACCTGGTTATGGCTAGAAGGCTTGAGGTCTTGCCTCGCACGATATTCCTGGTACATGACGTGTGCTTTGATCTAGCACACATCTACAACTAATTTCATAGCTGAGGGAACTACAGGTCTTATGGAAAAAATATTTATCTTCGCTCTCTCTCCGTTACTGGTTGCCAAACATTTTAGCTTTTGATTGTTGGGAAGTGAGGGGGGGGGATACTTGGATATCCCTCATTGTAAACAATGCGGCATGGGGAGGTTGGGGTGTTAAATTGACAGGCAAAAAACCTTCCTATCGGTGTACAGACTTTTCTAGAAACATTAAATATTTCCACAATAGTATTTTTACTCCCGATATTGAAGTTTATTAACTTTCTCTATTCCCCACGTAATTATGCCTAAAACTATTTTATGTATAAAGCTTTTTTCCTCATAATTAATATACAAACAAATATATTACAACATGCATTTTATACTAAATGCTATAAATTACATTCTTACTTGTTCTTAATCAGAAAATTAGAAAGGTAACTATCAATATCAATATAAGCTTTAATTTTCTCTAGGGTAGGTAACTCGTCGTTACGATAAAGTGAATGTACCTTTCTGCGAATTGCTGCTTGAGTAAAAGTGTCATATTTATCCAAAAGCTTCGTTTTAGTGCAGTTATTTTCTTTTTTGATTGGTGTCAGTAACTTTCCCTTGGTTTTTAATTATTGTTTAATAGAGATTACTTACTTATAAGACACACCTGTAGCTTCTGCAGTCTGCATTGCCGCTTAATTTACTAAACAAGTTCCGTCTTAACGAAAATAGGTGTAGACTCTTAACACCATTGCCCTTTCTTTACTACTTAATATGTTCCTCTTGGAATGTAATTTTTTTAACAAGCTGCAGATTCCATAATTTGTGTTATATTTTAACTGTTAACAATACACCATTACTCAAATAAATATATTAATATACACATAAACCTATAATTCTACAACCTTGCGGCAAAAAAACAAACACACAACCAACACAGACACAAAATCCCAACGTGATCAATAACCAATATTTTTCTTCACAGAGTACTAATAAAATATGAGTGTTTATTTAGTTAATGTTTTTGAGCTAGCTCTTATGAACACGAGACTCAGACTACTGTAACTTTACGACTGTGCTGGAGGAAGAAGCACCAATTACTGGCAACACCGACAGCCCAGCATTGCCAAATTCGATTTGATTTGATTCAAAGGAAGACTGATCACGGAAAACAAAAGAATGGCAACGTTGTTGCTCAACAGTAAGCATGCAGTTCCCTCAGCAATGAAATCAGGTGTAGCAGGCGAGAGGCCCGACTGACAGATGTTAGACAAGTGTGCGGCATCACTTCATCCCTCTTGAAACAGTTTAGAATTATTTCAAACATAATTGGGGGTTGAAGGTGCTATGTATTTTATTAAACTCCAATAAACCCTGGCATTGATGAGAGATACTAAAATAGGCTACTTAAACATTTACCTACATTATGGTTCCTAGAAAAGCAAAAAACTTATAATCTTAATATATTTGTATTTAACAGGCGCTTTCTTAACTGACTTAATTAGATCAGCACACGAGAATTTCTATGTGCGAGAGCGAAAGAGTTAAACCATTTTGCCGGCTAATGTACTTTCACAAGGTTATTTAACATGCCACAACCGACATGGGACCAACGGCTTTATTTTCCCTAGGATTTGTATCATTCAAGAAAAATCCGTCTACCTTGGTTGGGTTTTAACCCATGATCAATGGGTCCTGGGGTGAGCGTTTCACCCCAAGAATACTGAAGTCGACGCATCTTAGTAGAAGAATAGCTGAAGTAGGTATTCTACTATGATTTTCTTACAGACTGATATTTTGAGCATCTTTTAGAAAATACAAACATTTATTTTTTTCTCGGTCACCAACAGTGATAATATTGTACAAACATATCAGTGTTATTTTAAAGGTATTTATAATTTCTTAAAGTGACAGCTATATATTATATGACTTGACGTATGAATACGAGATTTAGTTACTTTTTCATAGCTGTTAGATATGTCCGTTCGTAAGTAAAGAGGATCATACTAGCGGCTTCGTTCCCTTTGTACAAGAATGAGCTTGTTATATATATATTTTTAAATGTACCCGTATTTGCGTTGAACAAAGTGGCTAGTCGTTGAGGATAGAATGACTCGGTACCCCCCCTTCCAACCCCTGGTCACTCCAGGATTAAAGCCCTGACCTCTCCATCACCATCAAACCAGACAGGACGAGACCACACCTTTACCCGCGTGCTCAAATGTACAGGTGGGAATGAGTCGATAGTTTCTAAAAGTGTGATTTTGGTAGGAGGAACAGTAGAAATTAGTTACTAAAGTAACTAAAACAATTCTAATTTATATGTATATCAAATCATGTTATCTGCAGATGTTACTTTTGATAGATCGTATCAATACTTATAAAATAACACAAATAAAATATAGAAATGTTTGCAATATTGGCACTCGCCTCGGTGGCGTAGTTGGCTAACGCGCTAGTTTCGTGTTGAGCTTGACTGTCAAGGACGGGGGTCGAGGTTCAAATCTCAGTTTGATATATTGGAGGTGGTTTTTCCTAAATGGTTTTCAACTCTTCCTCCACAAATGCGGGTTCACTTCCTCTAAATTCACCGTACCAATTCCTAACCCATTAGAGTAATTAGTAGTCAAGCGTATAACCCAAACGGGTAGTAAGACGCGGTACTAAATTTAAAAAAAAATCATTACTGGCCGCAAGTAAATGTGTTTGTATTTTCTCTAAAGTTCTCTAAACCAAATCAGGGTGTATGTATATTTTTGGTGACTATTCAAATCATTGTTTTTGTAAAATATTTTTTGTTTCATCGACCTACATTCTACATGTCCAATCACTGGTTCTTATTTATTAATTCAAATTAGTCAACTAACTAAGTAAGCAATAAGTTATTTAAGTAGGCAGGCTGAAGAGGACAAATTTTAAAGAAATAAGAAAACCTTCATCTAGGGATAGAATTGAAGCACACTAACGGTTAAAACAAAACACCTATACCAGTACACCCAGTTGAGGCTGAGGCCGGTAGTCGGGGCTGGTACACCAACTCTAATGATTCTGTTCAAAGGCCTATTCACTTTGATTAAGTAGGTGTTCACCAGCCTAGGGGCCGCAACTCCATATAGGGTCACGGCGTGTTATGGGAGGGGTCACAATGATTGTTTAGTTTATAGTTTCATACACTACAATTGCGATTATCCGGCCTTCTAATATCCAGCCATGTTCTCGGTGTTAACAAGTGCGTTTTAAAATAAACAAAACGAGTCCACCCCTAACCCTTCTACACTTGCCACCTCCTCCCCATAAAATGCTAGGGTTGGTTGAGTTCAAATTTTCCTCGGAAAATGTTTTAGATTCAGCAAAGCTCGAATTTTCATCGGAAAATGCTCTGGGAGTGTATTCCTGAGTACCTTTAGAGCCATCTCGAATGTTTTTTCCCATTTAACTTTTCAGAGAAACCTACTAGAGATGCTAAAGAATGCACTCTGAAAACAGACCCTCAGAATACCGTCACTGTACGCCGGATAGTCGCAACTTTAAGAAGGAACCCAATTCAAACACATGTATCAGATTAAATTATAAGATATAAAAAAAGTTACTGTCTCAAGTTCTGTTTGGCTTCCTGGGATTAGTTTGCCGTAGCAGTCTCGTGGCGCTGCTGTTAGCATAACCTCCAAATTACCCACCAGGCTAGTTGATTCTCTTGACCTGTTGGTCACATTCATAAAGTCTTTTTGCAATCTATAATAATTAAAATCTGACACCTTAGCCCAGTCAGTAGCGTGTCTGCCTACTGAGACCAAAGAGTTCCCGATTCGTTTCCAGCCATGGCCGAAGTATTAGTCGATGACATTTGGGTTTCCTCTTTCACAGTGATGAATTAACGTAACGGGGGCTGGTTGATGTGCAAGAGCAGCCCGGGGTAAGTTTTGTGCCTGGGAGGGATTGCTTTGGCACTCACCTATACAAGTGTGGGATAGTAGGAAAATATGAGAATAATCAACTCCAAGCCTAACGTAACCTGGGTATGATAGGAAACTCGACAAATTGTGATCAGTCTCCAAAAGTTTCACTGGGAGATGAAAAAAAAATTGTTAGGATTACAAAGAAAACCAGAAGAACACGTTTGTTCTCTTTATTTTTTACTTTCTCATATCAAGATGAAGTAGTGTGATGGTGAAAAAAAATTGATCTCGAGATTATGATTTTTCTTTTACGTTTTATATGAATACAAACCAAAAAGATAGAACTGTACAATTATGTCTGTCCTCATAACTGTATGTCTATCTGTCCTTCCCTGGTCACAGATTCTAAAAAGTTTGATGTATTTTGTTCAAACTTAATATTTAGATGCAATAACACTATAATACACTTTTTTCACCTTAGCCCTTCAATTAAAGGTGATTGAGTGATTTTTTTGAATTTCAATTTTTTTGAAAATTACTATAGACTAACGAATTTATTTAAAATGCATAGCTAGGATTTGTTTGACATGACAAATAGCAATATATAATTGTTTTTTGGGTGAACGTTCGTTAAAGGGTAGTTTACTGATAATTACTGATCTTTCAAAAACTTTAAATATTTTACAAATGGTTCTAACAATTTGGTTCCAAATTAGTATCTTGGTAATGTTTGACATAAAAAATAAGTGTATGGTTGTTTCGGGGGTAAAAACTCATTTAGTTTACTGAGGAAATATTTTTCAAAAATTTAAAATATTTTACAAATGGCTCGAATTATTTGGTTCCAAATGGATATCTTAGGAGAGTTTGACTTGAGAAATAACAATTTATATTGGTTTTTGAGATATACACTCATTTATGGGCAGTTAACTGATAACTGGTTTTTCAAAAACTGATATTTTAAAAATTGCCATAACGATTTGGTTAAAATGGGTATTTTGGGAGTGTTCGACATAAAAAAAATAATGCTGTAAACTTGTTTTGAGGGGGAAATTTGGCTATGGGTAGTTTACAGATGCCTTTTTACATATTCAATTTTTTTTAAAGATAGCTTTAGAAATTTGGCTCAAAATAGGTATCTGGGGACTTTTAGATATCAATAATAGTGTATTTTTATTCATCTAAAATAAATTAATTTAAGGGTATTTGCTCACAACAAATTATAGAAAGTTTGAATGTTTTGGCAATCAGCCTTGTAGATTGAATTCAAAATGGGAACCTGGGAATAGTTTTTCATAATATATAAGAATAAGTTTTTATTGTCACAAATAAAAAATAATTTTAAGTCAGTTTACAATTGATGATTTTTTTTTAAATGTGTTAAATACATTTGAACAATTTGGTTTAAAATTTATATATAAAGAGTGATTATTGTTATTAACAAGATGCTATGTTGGTTTTATGAGTAAAACCTATTTAAGGATAGTTTACTAAAAGCTATTTCTTCTTTTTCGAATTTATAACACACAATATGAGAAAGATCACGCGATGATGTCGTACCATTATATCTCAAATACAATTTAATAAACGAGACAAAAATTAGTTGTCGCCACACTCATTTGGTTTGGTTTATCAGTGGGTCAGGGCTCGAATCCTCTCCCAACCAAATTGAAAAAGATTTATTTTAAAATAAATATCTACCTAATTCATCACAGTGTCACTGCTGCCAAAGGAAGAATACAGGAATCCACAATTTAACCAGTTTTCTGGTTAGAACGTAATCTTGTATCTAAAATATCGGTTAATCTACCTTAAGATGGGCTGTTATGGGTCGTTAACCTTGCTTTGGAGATTTCGAAGCTATGTTGTGAAGCAGGTTGCATCTTAACTTGACGCGCCTAAGCAGTCTAAGCACTATCACATTTAGACATTAATGTACAAAATAAAAAGCGAGAGAAGAAAATGAGAAGTTCCCCCTGAGAGGGCTCTTGTCTGTGTAATGATAACGCTTTCTCTCTTGCTCTGACGAGTTTACATATACACTTTAATTTTTGCTCCTTGAAAACATGGACTTGCTTTTTAATTTTACCTTTTTATTGTTTCCTATTCTAGATAAACATATAATACCACAGCCTTTTTTAATCCACATCCTGGCAGGTAGACTCCTAAAAGCCATTTTCATGTCCAAGCCAAATAGTCTAAGATGTAGAGGATTAAAAAAAAATTTACGATAAATCTACTTAAAGATAAACATAATAATATTGTGACATTGTTGGACTGTTTTTAGAATTAATTAATAATTTACTGTTTTTTTGTTTCAAAGTTATATCTTTAAAACTCGCCGAGCAAAACGTAAATCCAATAACATGGGAAATCCTGTCTTAACCGGCCGTGACGTCACAGGAAACGTACTTAAGGTGGAAATCTAGAGGACTTGAGGAAAGGTAAGTGTTTTTTGCAGTTTTTATAACAAAAAATGTTTGCAAAAAAAAAATCTTGTTTCAGTACAAATATGAAGATTAATTTTCTTCACATGGTGAGCTCAACAGTCGTTGAATATCTGTCATGAGAAAGGTGGCATTAGAAGAACAACTTTTTAAATGAAGATAAAAAGTTTTCATTGAATTCCATGATACCCTTGACTGATATTCAACAACTGTTGAGCTCACCATGTGAAGAAAATTAAACTCTAGGTTTCTACTGGGCCAATGTTTAATTTATTTTAGATACAAAATGTTTTGCTATAAAAACAGTGAGCTCCTCTAGTTCCCAGCACTCCCGTCTTAAGTGTGTCACGCTAACCACTCATGTTAGTAGGTCTACGGTTGTTTCGCTGGTCAGGACGCCAGAGTCGAACCGGTCTCGAGACAAGAAGAAATTGATAGTGACGAGGATATTGAGTGTGGCATTAACAATGATCGCCCGCTCTTCATTGTGACCTCATTACGAGAGCAAGAAGAGATTGATAGTGACGAGGATATTGAGTGTGGCATTAACAATGATCGCCCGCTCTTCACTGTGACCTCATTACGAGAGCAAGAAGAGATTGATAGTGACGAGGATATTGAGTGTGGCATTAACAATGATCGCCCGCTCTTCACTGTGACCTCATTACGAGAGCAAGAAGAGATTGATAGTGACGAGGATATTGAGTGTGGCATTAACAATGATCGCCCGCTCTTCACTGTGACCTCATTACGAGAGCAAGAAGAGATTGATAGTGACGAGGATATTGAGTGTGGCATTAACAATGATCGCCCGCTCTTCACTGTGACCTCATTACGAGAGCAAGAAGAGATTGATAGTGACGAGGATATTGAGTGTGGCATTAACAATGATCGCCCGCTCTTCACTGTGACCTCATTACGAGAGCAAGAAGAGATTGATAGTGACGAGGATATTGAGTGTGGCGTTAACAATGATCGCCCGCTCTTCATTGTGACCTCATTACGAGAGCAAGAAGAGATTGATAGTGACGAGGATATTGAGTGTGGCATTAACAATGATCGCCCGCTCTTCACTGGGACCTCATTACGAGAGCAAGAAGAGATTGATAGTGACGAGGATATTGAGTGTGGCATTAACAATGATCGTCCGCTCTTCACTGTGACCTCATTACGAGAGCAAGAAGAGATTGATAGTGACGAGGATATTGAGTGTGGCATTAACAATGATCGCCCGCTCTTCACTGGGACCTCATTACTAGAGCGAGAAGAGATTGATAGTGACGAGGATATTGAGTGTGGCATTAACAATGATCGTCCGCTCTTCACTGTGACCTCATTACGAGAGCAAGAAGAGATTGATAGTGACGAGGATATTGAGTGTGGCATTAACAATGATCGCCCGCTCTTCACTGTGACCTCATTACGAGAGCAAGAAGAGATTGATAGTGACGAGGATATTGAGTGTGGCATTAACAATGATCGTCCGCTCTTCACTGGGACCTCATTACGAGAGCAAGAAGAGATTGATAGTGACGAGGATATTGAGTGTGGCATTAACAATGATCGTCCGCTCTTCACTGTGACCTCATTACGAGAGCAAGAAGAGATTGATAGTGACGAGGATATTGAGTGTGGCATTAACAATGATCGCCCGCTCTTCACTGTGACCTCATTACGAGAGCAAGAAGAGATTGATAGTGACGAGGATATTGAGTGTGGCATTAACAATGATCGCCCGCTCTTCACTGTGACCTCATTACGAGAGCAAGAAGAGATTGATAGTGACGAGGATATTGAGTGTGGCATTAACAATGATCGCCCGCTCTTCACTGTGACCTCATTACGAGAGCAAGAAGAGATTGATAGTGACGAGGATATTGAGTGTGGCATTAACAATGATCGCCCGCTCTTCATTGTGACCTCATTACGAGAGCAAGAAGAGATTTATAGTGACGAGGATATTGAGTGTGGCATTAACAATGATCGTCCGCTCTTCACTGTGACCTCATTACGAGAGCAAGAAGAGATTGATAGTGACGAGGATATTGAGTGTGGCATTAACAATTATCGCCCGCTCTTCACTGTGACCTCATTACGAGAGCAAGAAGAAATTGATAGTGACGAGGATATTGAGTGTGGCATTAACAATGATCGCCCGCTCTTCACTGTGACCTCATTACGAGAGCAAGAAGAGATTGATAGTGACGAGGATATTGAGTGTGGCATTAACAATGATCGCCCGCTCTTCACTGTGACCTCATTACGAGAGCAAGAAGAAATTGATAGTGACGAGGATATTGAGTGTGGCATTAACAATGATCGCCCGCTCTTCATTGTGACCTCATTACGAGAGCAAGAAGAGATTGATAGTGACGAGGATATTGAGTGTGGCATTAACAATGATCGCCCGCTCTTCACTGTGACCTCATTACGAGAGCAAGAAGAGATTGATAGTGACGAGGATATTGAGTGTGGCATTAACAATGATCGCCCGCTCTTCACTGTGACCTCATTACGAGAGCAAGAAGAGATTGATAGTGACGAGGATATTGAGTGTGGCATTAACAATGATCGCCCGCTCTTCACTGTGACCTCATTACGAGAGCAAGAAGAGATTGATAGTGACGAGGATATTGAGTGTGGCATTAACAATGATCGCCCGCTCTTCACTGTGACCTCATTACGAGAGCAAGAAGAGATTGATAGTGACGAGGATATTGAGTGTGGCATTAACAATGATCGCCCGCTCTTCACTGTGACCTCATTACGAGAGCAAGAAACAGTTCACCGTTGATAGAATGTAGTTAGGTTGTACCTCCCTCAACATCCACGCTGGTCTGGGGCGTCAGGCTCACACCACACTGGGTTGCTTGTGACCAGGAGGTCGTGGTTCGAATTAAGGCTGGTGTGGAACGGGAGTGATTTTTTTGCTAATATGATTTATTGCTATAATTTTCCCATCCTCTCTTCACTATAAAGCGGGTGCATTTTCTCTAACTATCATCCTTATCAGTAGCCTGGAGACAAAGCCAGTAAATTACCATTTTGTCAAAACTTATTAACTAAATAGATAATTTTATGAATAAAAAAAATCTGACAAGTCAAAAATAGCTTATTTTAAATTTATATTTTTCCACCACGTCTAACTCCCGGTTCGAGCTAACCGCATCTATCTTAACTAATGTGGTTGAGGCAAGGATGGTGGTAAGATGGAGTTTTGAGGAAATGTACCCGAATTTGCGTGTATTCTGAGTAAGAAACAACTTAGGGAGAGAGAAACAAATTCATTTCATCCAGCCGTGAAATGAAGCCCAACCTCACCGTCCCTGGAAAACTAGACTAGATGAACTTGCCCACCGACTCAAGTATGCTCTTAATAATAAGAATATCTCGTTGCTTCGTGTCACCTGTTTGGTGTCGAATATACAAAATGAAAGATTGTTCAAACATTTGGCTTCATGAACCAAAATAACTAAAAATGTATAGGCTACATTTCAAAAATTGGTTGTGAGATATAATAATATATGTGTACGCACGCCAAGCTTGGTTTAATAAAATTATTTATTTTTATTTCTTGGATATATTTTCAAAATATTGTGTTTCAATTATTTGCAACTGTTTGTTTTTAACGTATAGCCAACCATTAGTTCCGATTTTGTTAGGATAGTTTAATGCTTTGCGTTACTTTTGGGCGCAAAGTATCATAATATGTTCATTTTCAATTATTTGAGGAATTTATCGTGCACTTTCTGAACCGATTAATTAACTTAAATCTAGAACTGACACCAAATCCAACCCCCAGACGTTAATTTATTTCTGTGAAAGGGGAGATACACATTTCATAAATGATAGATATTTTGGCCATGCCAGGAATCGAACCCAGAATCCTTAGCTCGGTAGACAGGACGCTAATGACTGGGTTAATATTCGGACCATAAAATAAGGCTACCCCCCCCCCCCCCTCCTTCCCAATGTTGGGCACTCGTAGCACACCCAATTTTTATTCAAGAGTGATATATTTTCCCATCGCGTTTTATACTCGTTCAAAATATTAGTTCCTCTAATGTATTAAGGCTGAGGTAAAAGAGAGGATGTGTACCCGCATTTACGTAGTGAAACAGTAGGTACATTTAAAAAAAAGCCTCAGTACATCCTACTGGGATTCGAACACACTAATCTCCCCGTTACCGACAATCCTCTTATTGCGTGACTGACGCTTTACACCAAGGATTTTCAAGTCACGGCACATTGGACAAGGCACTAAAATTGTCAAGGCACACCAACAGTTTTTAAGGAGAGATGCTATCAATAAAATTACGAGTATTCAGATTGTGTTTAAAAGCTCAATAGCTAAAGTTATCAAAAAAATAATTAAATAAATTTGATCATTGATTTAAAAAGATGTATTATTTTTTCCTCACCTCTTTTCAATCGTCTCCCAAACTCCCACGGCACACTTGCTGACACTTCATAGTGACGCACCGATTTAAAAACACTGCCTTAGGCCATTCGACCCAAGTTCGGGGTTTAGTAGGTGGGGGCAGAAGAGAAAGAGGAAATAAATCAAGTTATCTGCGTTATTTCGGAAACATCTCGTGGTCAGGGCAAACCGGTGCTTCCATGTGTATATAACGCAGGTAGAGATAATTTCAGTGGCGGTAACTTGAATAAGAAGCTGTGGTTGGTTAAGAAAAAGGTCTCACCACAAAGAAAACTACCATTTGGTATTTTATAACAGGGGAGTTGAACTTTGCTATCGAACAAAATAGTGTTGGGTTTCACAATGACCCGTTTTATTCTTCATGTGGGATATGTTACTAAGCACTACACCAACTATTGCCAATATTACTACCAAACATTTCACGATTTTACCAGGAAAACATTGCAACTAATACTATTTACAGTTACATAAAAAAATGTCAATTAAATCACCAACATTACAGCTTGACTCATAATATTTCTAAATAAAAACACAGCGAAATTAACAAATAAAAAGGTATCAGTATTAAAAATGTAAGAAAATATATATGTAACGAGTAATAATTGATTATTGAGGTGAGGAGAAACGGAGAGTATAGTATTTGATTCTTTTTATTGCTAAAATGAGAGGTTTTGTTTTGATTATTTGATGGGGGTTATTATTGTACGTGTTTTTTTTAATTATATTGGCTTTTTAGGGTTATTTTAATTTTGTATACCGGTAATACATTTCAAAATTCTATCGTATTTCTGAAATATAGTGGACAAGCGAAGATAGTTTGAGCCATTCCCCAAATTGACAAAACATGTTTGGGATTATATTTAATGTCTTAAATAAAGTTCAAGCTACCGGAAAAGGTCAACATTACTTGTAATAGACACGGAAATAACAATAACATTTGGTTTGTCAGTGACGGAGAGGTAGGGGTTCGATTTCAGGTGATTTTCCCCACAATGTTTCCAATATTCTTCCATGCATGTTCCAATACATTTTTTAAAAAATTCCAACTTCCTCATAACTCGCCACACCATTAGTGTAAATAAGGATACCCCGGGCGGGTAGTAAGAAGTGGAGAGAGAAACACCAAAATTAGGAGCTAGGTTATTTATTGTCCCCTATCAAAGGTAGCCTAATGCCAAAGAACAAGTTTTGTCAGATAAAGTCAGATATTCGGTTTCAGCTGTTCCATATTCAGCCATGTATAGCTATATTTAGCAAATCAAAACACTCCCATCCCTATCATTAGAATCTAAGTTCACGGTCTGTACTTCCTCGTGCTTTTTTGATGGCAAGTCACTTTTTTTTGTAGGGGTGAAAATGGATTTAAATACCATATCTCTGTGGGTGACATAATAATGTGGATTAATAATACCTACTTTGAAATGGTTATCAAATGTGTTACCTTACTTTAAGTTGTTTGTTGTTTTCCGTTTATGTAGTTAAGTAAGTTCCGTATTTATCTGAAATTAGTGAAGAAAATAATATTTTAAATGAAGTACAACTTTATGTTTAACATGCTCAAATTCTTAAACATGCTTTTCCATCGTGAATACTGCTGTCATTATATTAAGTAGGCCTACCTATGTAGGTACTAGGTGAAAGTATCGTAGCCCTTATGCCAATCGATGTTTTGAGAAAAATATATTTAAAATTCCAATTTTCAATGGGAGAACATTAAATTTAGATCAAAATTTAAAATATTTAACTCGAAAAATAATTCATGCTTTTGCTATAGAATAAAATTTCGACAAACAACTTTAAAAGTGCAGTTAGGTAAAAAACAGTAAAAAAATATATTGCAAATAGAGCCTTTGGCATCAGGGGAACGATAGTGCTCCGTGAAGAATTTCTTTCCTGGAAAGTTCTCCGCGATTAAAAAAGTTTGGGAACCACTGGTGTAGTGTATGTAACCACGTGCTCTTCAAAACGCCACTGCGCATGCTCAGTCCAAAACGTCCACGCGGACGCTCAACCAATCGCTCGGATATGGAAACATCCGTACCGCAGACACCGTGGATGTTAGGGAGAAATGGCCTTTAAGGTGCAAATACACATCAGCTATAGCACAGTTAAAAAGACTGGTAACACAAAAACAAACAAACAATAAATCTGCATCATACTAGAGATAAGACGCTCGAAAACAATGGCACCATTTCGAAATTCTTAATGATCTCAAAAAAAGCATTTCTAATAAAGTTATGAGGACCTTAATTTCAAATAAATCTTTGTTGATTGTGAAGTAATAGACACGAAGAAAAAAGTTACCAGTGGTACCAAGAATTAGAGGAGAGGTAGGAGAGCATAGGAGAGCGTAGGAGAGCTTAGGAGAGCGTAGGAGACGTGAGTGAGGAAAGGTCCGTGTTTGCAGTTCTTATAGTAAAACTTTTTTTGGCCAAAATAAATAAATAATTTCTTCAGTAGAAACAGAAAGTTTAATTTTCTTCACCTGATAACATCAACAGTTCTTTAACATCTTTCATGGGTGCCTTTGAATTTGATGAACTTTTTCTTTTAATTTATTTATAATTTAACATCTTAGCAGTGATCAAATATCGATAAAATTGGCATTTTTCGATAGAAAACTGCCGGCTTCATAACACAAAATAAGAAACTGTAACAATTAATAAACACCGATACATTATCTTAGAAGGGGTGTTGAATAAACATTTCCCTCGTTCTCGAGAAAACTGATATTACCAAACGTATGATTTCTCCGCAAGACCTGTCCGGTAGTTAGTGCCATCTACGGTTTCTGTGATCCATCTGTTCCTGTTGGCGCGGAAGGATACTTTGGTCGGTTGTGATGCCTTTCACCCTCCCACAAAATAGGCTTTAGATTTGCACTCGTCAGGGCCAAGGGCCTTAAGTGTCGATATTTAATTATGTAAAGTGTATTGAATTCATCCCCCCCCCCCCACCGCACACACAGAGGAATAATATTAAATTGCTTTTCTCTACTTATATTTTTTGCTCAACATCTAACTATGAGTCAACGTTATTCACATTAGATTACATTAATGGTGTGAAGGCGAGGAAGGAAGAATTTGAGATAAAATGTATCCACATTTATATGAATAAAAGGTGGGAAAAACAATTTTGGAAACTCCACCCAAAGAACACCCTACCGGGATTTGAACACCAACTTTCCAATCACCAGCAAGCCAGACTATATGGGCTTAACGTTTAGTCTGCGTGCCAAACGATGCGGGTATCTTCTTTACTAAAAATTCATAAATTAATAAACGATAGAAAACAATATATAAAGCACTATTTTGCGATAGCGTTGCATGCTAAATAAAATAAGTTTCCCTGGGGAGTCAATGGGTGGGAACTAGGGGTAAGGCAGAGGAGCCCTCTTTCAACCACCAACCTTGATTTAAAATCGCTAACTCTTGGGATTTTTAAAATATGTCTTATTTGATTTTTATCATAGAGTTGATCTAAAAAGCTATCAAAAGCTTTTCATAGTACTTCCATATGGATTACTATTTCATGTATCTTTAAATTATTAACTAAACGGACTAAGAATAGAATGACAACCTAATATCATTAAAATAAGATATTTCAAGACAGATATATAACGCGAATAAAAATTAATTTATTGCTATGGACTATCATTGGTATGGCTCCATTATATGGTCATCTAGTCCTTTATCAAAAAAACATGACACAAATTACAGTTCTTGATTTGTCTTCAAAGCGTATGAGATCGGATATTGAATTACAGACATATGATGAGCTATTAATTAATTAGTATCGAGCTAATGTTAGCAGCTCAAAATGATGAAAATGCTTTTCTCTACAAATTGATCCATGTCATGAATAATTATTATGGTAAATGCGTGATAACATTAAGTAACTTACACAAATTGTGGTGACGACTTAATTACATGTCCGCGGAGTAATCATAACCCAAATAAAGTAGACGAGAACCACGATAAAAGTATTCTATCACGTCTGAATCCCATTTCGGTAGAAATATTCTACAAACAAACTATACAAAGCACTCTTCTTGGCGTTTGTTTAACATCCAGTTGACTTGGATTAAAGAACTTGGATAAAAAAAAGTCTTGTGAGAGGGAAACAAAAAAATAAAGAGAGCGACAAAGTAAAGAAGGGGGGGGGGGGGGGGGGGGGAAGTCGACGAAGTGTTGGAGTGAAATAAATTGAAGATGTGAACGTAAGGTGGTATCTGTGTTTTAAAAGCAAGCTAAAGTGGTGGGGTTGGAAGTGTTAAATGAACTGAAGCACGCAAATGTTTCTTGCACTTTTCATTATCTGTCTGCTCGACTGGCAGGCGTGAGAATGAGCGGAAAACGACGGGGAGTGAGATAAAAAAAACTCCGTTGGGGTCTTGTAAAAAGGAGAAGAGAATCTAAGTCAAGAGCAATTTTGCACACACAATATGTAGGCCAATGAAAGCCGAAAACAAATTCACTATAATACTCGTAATAAGTAACTACTTTTTCTTATAGCAGACTGTACTCGTAATTATAAACAATAGATGAGTAATAAGACCATCCCATGAATAAACTTGTCTTACAGCTCACAAGGTAGCCAAATATAATTTAATGTGTCAATGAGAGAAACTATGTGATATGTAGCCTATACCTTTTGAGGAGATCCTGACAATCTTGACAGAGATGTTTGATATGCTCTAAAATAGCGTTAACCAAATTAAAAAAAAACTTGTAACCAGGTCTAACATAAATTTGTATCTGTCATTTTGAAACAAAATAAGATAAGAAGCACTAGTAGGAGGGTTTCTAACGGTTAATAACAAAGAATATTAATTTGAGTACTTGAAAATAGACTTTGCTAGATTTTATTTAAATTCCCTTCATAAGCATCAAATATTATTATTGGCCTTTATTTTATTGAAAAGGTCAACTGACCGATACATAAGAACTATTCCTCAGCTGATATCAAAAGTGTGCAAATATCCTTGTTAAAAATAGATCCCACAGCTGAACTACCCCCTACAAGCTAGAAAGTCCCTCTAATGTTTCTATGCAAGGTAAATGGTGAAAGGATGTTTTTCATCGCGCAGCGTAACGATTATTCACAATTTTCATAATATAGTTTATGAAATATCCATTACCTTTACGATCAGCACATATTCCTCCATTATGCAGAGAAACCACTAGACGTGCTGATGCATCAATGTAAATCCATTTAAAACACAATAAAAGCTAAAAGCTCGGCTAATACAATAAAAAAAGATCACAGAAGTTTGAAAGCCGAGTCAATGAAGGGCTTGTAGTAGGTCACACACAATACACCAGGCTGAGTGGCCTTTTTCTATAATAAAAATATCAATCAAAAAACTCACTTAGGTCTCACATAAATTACGAATGTAACAGGAAATGATTTGAATAAAATAGCTCTAATAGGTCCAAATAAAAAATAAATGGCAACCCATGTAGCCATTAGCAAAATATGTTTAATTGGTGCAAATGGATCTATTTACCAAACCAATATCGGAGGATTATTATTTTAATAGACCTAAGGCTTTGAAAACACAAATCAACCTTCAATTGCAGTAGAAAGGATTTTGTTACTTTACTTGCACTAATACATGGAGCTGTTTAATATGACTGGAGACCCGCTTTACTTGCACTAATACATGGAGCTGTTCAATATGACTGGAGGCCCGCTTTACTTGCACTAATACATGGAGCTGTTCAATATGACTGGAGACCCGCTTTACTTGCACTATACATGGAGCTGTTCAATATGACTGGAGGCCCGCTTTACTTGCACTTATACATGGAGCTGTTCAATATGACTGGAGGCCCGCTTTACTTGCACTAATACATGGAGCTGTTCAATATGACTGGAGACCCGCTTTACTTGCACTAATACATGGAGCTGTTCAATATGACTGGAGACCCGCTTTACTTGCACTAATACATGGAGCTGTTCAATATGACTGGAGGCCCGCTTTACTTGCACTAATACATGGAGCTGTTCAATATGACTGGAGACCCGCTTTACTTGCACTTATACATGGAGCTGTTCATATGACTGGAGACCCGCTTTACTTGCACTTATGGAGCTGTTCAATATGACTGGAGACCCGCTTTACTTGCACTAATACATGGAGCTGTTCAATATGACTGGAGGCCCACTTTACTTGCACTAATACATGGAGCTGTTCAATATGACTGGAGGCCCGCTTTACTTGCACTAATACATGGAGCTGTTCAATATGACTGGAGGCCCGCTTTACTTGCACTAATACATGGAGCTGTTCAATATGACTGGAGGCCCGCTTTACTTGCACTAATACATGGAGCTGTTCAATATGACTGGAGACCCGCTTTACTTGCACTAATACATGGAGCTGTTCAATATGACTGGAGACCCGCTTTACTTGCACTAATACATGGAGCTTTTCAATATGACTGGAGGCCCGCTTTACTTGCACTAATACATGGAGCTGTTCAATATGACTGGAGACCCGCTTTACTTGCACTTATACATGGAGCTGTTCAATATGACTGGAGACCCGCTTTACTTGCACTTATACATGGAGCTGTTCATTATGACTGGAGACCCGCTTTACTTGCACTTATACATGGAGCTGTTCATTATGACTGGAGACCCGCTTTACTTGCACTTATACATGGAACTGTTCAATATGACTGGATACCCGCTTTACTTGCACTTATGGAGCTGTTCAATATGACTGGAGACCCGCTTTACTTGCACTAATACATGGAGCTGTTCAATATGACTGGAGGCCCGCTTTACTTGCACTAATACATGGAGCTGTTCAATATGACTGGAGACCCGCTTTATTGCACTTATACATGGAGCTGTTCAATATGACTGGAGACCCGCTTTACTTGCACTTATACATGGAGCTGTTCAATATGACTGGAGACCCGCTTTACTTGCACTTATACACAGAGCTGTTCAATATGACTGGAGACCCGCTTTACTTGCACTTATACATGGAGCTGTTCAATATGACTGGAGACCGCTTTACTTGCACTTATACATGGAGCTGTTCAATATGACTGGAGACCCGCTTTACTTGCACTTATACATGGAGCTGTTCAATATGACTGAAGACCCACTTAAACTTTCACTTATACATGGAGCTGTTCAATATGACTGGAGACCCGCTTTACTTGCACTTATACATGGAGCTGTTCAATATGACTGGAGACCGCTTTACTTGCACTTATACATGGAGCTGTTCAATATGACTGAGACCCGCTTTACTTGCACTTATACACAGAGTGTTCAATATGACTGAGACCCGCTTTACTTGCACTTATACATGGAGCTGTTCATTATGACTGGAGACCGCTTTACTTGCACTTATACATGGAGCTGTTAAATATGACTGGAGACCCGCTTTACTTGCACTTATACATGGAGCTGTTCATTATGACTGGAGACCGCTTTACTTGCACTTATACATGGAGCTGTTCATTATGACTGGAGACCCGCTTTACTTGCACTTATACATGGAGCTGTTCATTATGACTGGAGACCCGCTTTACTTGCACTTATACATGGAGCTGTTCATTATGACTGGAGACCCGCTTTACTTGCACTTATACACAGAGCTGTTCAATATGACTGGAGACCGCTTTACTTGCACTTATACATGGAGCTGTTCATTATGACTGGAGACCCGCTTTACTTGCACTTATACATGGAGCTGTTAAATATGACTGGAGACCCGCTTTACTTGCACTTATACATGGAGCTGTTCATTATGACTGGAGACCCGCTTTACTTGCACTTATACATGGAGCTGTTCATTATGACTGGAGACCCGCTTTACTTGCACTTATACATGGAGCTGTTCATTATGACTGGAGACCCGCTTTACTTGCACTTATACATGGAGCTGTTCATTATGACTGGAGACCCGCTTTACTTGCACTTATATATGGAGCTGTTCTTTATGACTGGAGACCCGCTTTAGTGGCCGCATAGTATAAGGCGTCACTCTCGCAATAGACTGGAATGATGATAACAAGGAGATCGGGATTCGAATACCGATTAGGTGTTAGGAAAGGGTTTTTTTCCTAAATGGTTTTCCACTCTCCCTCCACAAAAATGCCAGTACTCTTAATTTAAATTCAACCACTTCTATCCCTAACACAGCGTCATTAGTACAAAGCCGTACAACCCAAACAGGTAGTAAGAAAAAGACAACGCTAAAAAAAATGGTTGAACTAAAAGATAATTATATAAAAGGACTATTTTTTTTGTTAAATAATGGCTTACAAACTCTATAGAATAAAATGGATCACGAAAGTAAATTAAAAGATTGTTGGCAAAACTCACGACGTAAAAGCTGAAAACAGTTTCCAAGTAAGCGTGCAAAGATAATTAGCTGGAACTATCTGATTCTTGATATTTCGAAGTTTTTTTCAACTACTTGTGTACACAACGGTTTGATCAAATAAACAAAAGGATATTTAATAATGAGGTATGATGGGTAAAATAATATTAACTACATTATTAATTCCGTCAATATTCTCAACTATAACGTACTGGAAATTTAGTGCTAGAGTACAAAAATATTAATTTTGTTACCCTCCTTTGTGAATATAAATGGCTTAAATACACATCACTCATTTTTAAAAGAAGAGTCTTTGATGGACATAATGCCACTTTATAGCTCACGAAAAGCAGCCATAATGACTCGTGGTGCTATCAAACTGTACAAGTTTTTCGTACAGGGGTTGTATCAATAAAAAATATAATGGAATTAGTTCGAATAGCATGTCCAGATGTAAACAAAAGTACAGCTTTATACAAAAATCCTTTGGTTTTCCCTCAAGAAATATTCCTCTATGACATATACTGTAATGGAATTAGCCTAATACACTCATAGCTACCAAGAGCTTTAAGTTAATCTGACCCACCTCGATGGGTACATGAATAAGGCTTTAGTCTCGTCTTATCTGGTCTTTCTGTGACGCAGACCCAGGTATAAATCATGAGTGGATGGAATAAAGTGTTTGTTTCCTAACTGGTTTCTAACTTTACCGAGTAAACAATTGATATAAAAGTTTTATCGCAGTTATCTAACCCCACTATTCTAGTCCTAGATGAATATATTCTCATTTATCGTATATAAAATAGGCATGCATTGATGTTAAATACCTCGAACTTCCAAAATGCACTGTTACACAATAGGCCGGTTTATAAAGAAACCTTTCCTAAACCATGTTGTGTGAAAGCTGTAACAAAAACCAAATCTGGTCTATTCTGGCTAGCACAAACATGCACGCTCCAATATGACAGAGGAAATTGGAGGGGAAGTTGGGAGGAAATAGAGGCAAAATAACGCTCAAGTTGAGCGGTGAAAAAGGGGGGTTTCAAGAGAGGGAGTCATAGTTGCTAGACAAGGATAGACGTATTATGCCACCCTGCTCATTATAAGTACGGCGGGCGCCCCATGCGATGCAATCATTGCTTGATACAATACTGCAGGGGTGTCCAGGCCACCGACATGAGCGGTTATATTAGGAGCGCGGTTTGATTGAAGGGAACTATCACAAGGCGATATTTCTTATGGTTTCAAAATCCTTTGAACAATCCTCAAATATATTTGAATGTTCCTGTGTTAATTTACCATGTATATTTGATGAAGTATAGATCATATTTCATGGGAAAAGTTGCTGAAAATGAGCCAATTGCCACCTTTACGTGATTTTTTTAAATTCAATTCAAAATGCACGATTCCTCTAACCAGATACCGTAAAAAGTAAGATAAACGGCGTTCTTCATTAGACAACAAAGAAATGGTAGCGAGTTAGTAGTTCATTTCAATATTTCATCTTTTAAATACATAAAGTGACTTCACTCGCCTCAATGTCACGGACTTCTAATAAAGACTCGAGGTTCGAGCTGTGTTATACCTCTCTAAGTTTCGCGCTATTTGTGGGAGGAGATGAACTGTGCGTGTCTGTTCGGGAAAGAGAACATGACGTTGTTCTCTTCTTTACTAACTCTTCTAGGATCTCATCTAAAGTATATTTTACATCTCTGTTAGTTATTATTTTTAAAGACATAGAGATCATGGTGAACTGAGACCCATTTGTTAACTGCTCGCCGTGATGGTTACAGCCGCCAAGTATTTACAAGCTTCGTAATAATTATATGCAAGGGCTCCCCAAAGGTCTATATTAACTTGAACAGCAGATATGGGGAACTTAACAAAATAGATAACACCCTGAAGGCTTGAAAATGCTTACAGGAACTTAAGTGCTTTAAAAGTGCGGTGTTATTATTATTATTATTATTATTATTATTATTATTATTATTATTAGCACCACGTCTTACTACGCTAATATGTAATGGTAGGGTGATTGTGATATGAAATGGAGGATCTACCGTTTAACGTGGGATTCGAACCACGGTGGAGGCCTGGCATTACACACATTCACAAGTTGTGATTAATACACGTCTTGTCAAAGTGGAAGGAAGGGTTTGGCAATCATATAAATCTGTTCCAGGATCGAGGATTGAACCCTGGACCCATGTGCGGTGTTGTTTTTGGCTTTCCACGTCTGCGGATGAGCAAAGTGGATTAAGACCTCCTCACACTCCGTCAAACACTTTCTGAAGTATGAATGAAAGCTGTGAAAGAATGGATGATGAAAATGGTGGTTATTAATTGGGAGATAAACGTATGACGAGAATTATAAAATTGGATATAAGGAATCGTGTTAATTTCCCTCCCCCTTCCCCTTTATTTAATTTAATCGTATATAATTTTTCGAATGTGCAAAGCCTCAGTTCGGATGATCAATCAGACGAGAGTTGGGCTGATCGTGTGTTGTGCCCTTTTGTCATTTAAAACAATCAGCCTAGAAAAATACAACTACTGGTAGCATGAAATACATTCAAGCTACACATTGCCTATAATTGAGCAAGAACGAATAAATATTTATAAAATTTCATCACCTTAATACATACAATCAAACAAACAAACAAACAAACAAAATCGATTTTAATGCAGACTAAGAAAAACAATTTACTTGAATGGGCAATCATTTTAATGAAAAAACTATTGATCTCACAGCCATTGAAGAAATGACAAAAGGAGTTTTAGAATAAACATTATTACACTCAAAACCAACCTATTTTGAGATAGAAGGGAAAAAATTTGGCAGCAATATAAAGAAGACAAAACCAACATGAACGTTATTACTATTAAAGTCGATATCTGTGTTCCATTACATAACTAATGCATTTATCTGTACGAGCTACTTCCAGGGGTTGGCGACCTTTTTGGGACCCCGACTGACTAAAAACTATCCAAAACCAGCGATCAGCTATCGTTTCCCCACTATTTCTCTCTCTCTATATATATATTCCTTAAATATGTATGTCTCAACTTTTATATATAAAATGTACATTTTGATATTACGCTATTTAATCTACTTATGACATCACCGATTATGACCTATCAAAGTAATGTTTGTCATACTCGAATAGAAAGTTGGTTACTTAGTTAATATGTTTGCGAGCTTAGAAGACTAAAAGATCGATTTCTCACGTGATCAACATACATTTCTTTACGACATTTACCGGTCAATCGCGATCGAAAAGTGTTGTTTAGCGCTGCATCTTACTAACCGTTCGGGTTATACGCTTGTGTAGAGATTTTAAGGACTGTGTTGATTATATTTAGAGAAAATGTACCCACATTAAGTGGAAAGTGGAAAACCATGTTTTAAAAACTACCCTCATTAAATCCAGCCGAGATTTGAACCTTTATCTCCCCGTCTTTGGCAGTTTAGTCTACTGCGAGAGTAGCACCTCAGACTATGCGGCCACCGAAGCGGGTGATTAAGGTATAGTTTTAGTGAGGTTGACTGCATGTTTTGAGAATGTTTCCTTAGTTCCAGATGAGCCCAATAGATTTATTATTCTACCACCCAAACTAGCGAGTCTCGTCTCGCTTGCTGGGGAAAAGGAGGTCGGTGTTCTCGGTGTTCGAATCTCAGAAGGGTGTGCTCAGGTGTTTCATATTCTCCATGCAAAGTATAGTTTCCTCATCTCTACTCAATTAATGTTAATATTTGAATAACCTGGATGGGTAGTAGGTTGTAGTGCACCCTTTTATTTTATAATTATTTATTACGCAAAAAGATCATTTGAATAATGCAGATGAAGATTTAGTTTTTATAAGTAGTGAAAGTGTTGAATGAGTTACTAAAATAAATTAAACACTTTAATTAGTTTTTGTAAAAATTCTTGTGAACATGGTGTCGCCCAGATTGTGGATACGCTGTGTTTGCTATGATATCCTGGCCCTATTTTGACAATAGGGGTGGCCCACGGGTGCCCAGTAGTGATGTGAGCTAGGTTAGGTTAGGTTAGGTTAGGTTAGGGGAAAGCCCCGGGGGCTGGCAGGGTCCACCCGTGTCATCACCCTCCCGTAGGAATGACCATGAGTTTGTCTTTTACCTGTTCGCTATATGCATATTGGATTGTTAGGACATAACACTTTAGGTGTGTTTGCAACCAGGATGAAACCGTGAACATTCTACTCTTCTTGGATCTAAATTAAAATAAGTTCAACTTCTCCAAGTAAATTTTTGTTTGGACAAGAGTGGACACACAAAATTGTCCAAAGCCTCTACCTCACGAATAATAATACACATTGCGAAATACAGGGTGGCTAAATATTCTCATGTCTCTAACCTCAAAAATAACAAGGGGGCACCTCCCCTCCAAATTAAGCCTTCCTCGTTAGCGTAATATGGATAGCCCTACGGGGTAGTAAGCCCCGGTCCCAATGGTCTCCTCATCACGTTTACCCTCTCTCACCTCTCCCCCTACCCACCTGCCCCGCGAGTAATGACGCAGCCGTGCACCTGGAACTTCATTGACCGACTAGACGCAACAGTCCGGGGAGAAGGGGGGACTCTACAAAGATTCACGTTGATTTACGACCGACATTTTTATTATGCTCGGAGTGCCAGAACAAACACTCAGCTGCTACAAACTTTAAATAAATAAAACTAAAATTAAGTAAGACAAAAGAGTTGCGATAACTTCCGCCGCTCCAGACAATGTGGTTTCTGCCATGGTCTGGTATTGTCTCGGTGCAACGAAGACACACACATACAGAGAGATATTATTATTAGCACCGCGTCTTACTACCCGTTCGGGTTATACGCACTTACGCTAATGTGTAATGGTAGGGTGATTGTGAGATGAAATGAAGGACCTACAGTTTAACGTGGGATCCGAACCACGGTGGAGGCCTGGCATTCCCCCATACAGAGAGAGAGAAAGGAATAAAGGAAGGGTTTATTCGATGTATACACCGGACCAACATGAATATTAGAATCCTTTGGTTCAGAGACGAGTGGCTTGAAAGTGTACGCATGGACACCTCACACGTCCAATATTACTGATCGTGTGAGATATATACTTATAGTTTGTCAGTATACTGATGGAATGATGCCAACTCCCGTCAGTATTTGTTAGTTTTACAGTAATATTGAAGTGTGAGGATTATGACAATATTTTCGTCAGTATTACATCAGCCATCACCGAATGCACATTATAGTGAGAAAACACTAAAACATTTGTTTAAATAACTTAAGCCATGGCCAAAGTGAATGATAAAGAAATGCTTTGTAACTTTTAGGAACCAACCAACCGCAACAACTCTTTACAAACATCGAGGCTCATTTTAAAATAACTCTTGAAATCATCGGGATCTGAAATCTCTTTCTTTCAATGTTGTTGGATATGTTTATCTTTCATCTTTTGCAATCCACTCTTTAACCCGCGCTTCTGGCCTATCTTCCTGTTCAGCTCTACAGCTAAAACAATTGCAACATGCATTTCCTAAACTATCCGTCATCACGAAGAGGAGTATCGAACAAAATACTGTTTGTAATATTGATCTGTGAGCGCAATACTGAAGGAATGACAGTCATGCTGTCAGTAATCTTGAACTTGTGAGGCGTCCTTAAGGTATCCTGCCTAGTTCCTATCTGACCAAGCATTACAAAAAAATATTTGTTTATGGTTTTATTGTGATACCCAGGTACCAAAGGTCTAGGTCAGATGTGCAAGAGACTGGACTGCCAATGAGGGGGAGATAAGTCTCGAGTACCAGTGGGGGGGTTTTACCTCAATTGGATTCTGCTCCTTCACGCAAATGTGGGCACACTTCTAAAATTAAACATTCCTCAACTCTATTTTTTTAAGTCAGTCGTGAACCCGGCCTAGCGCAAAGTGATTTCCACTCCTTATCCACGCCCACAGCGCAGTATTCTCTTGGAGCTCAAAACAATGCCTGGATTTAATAAACTAATGCAAAACCAGAGAAGGGGAAATGAGGGGGAGGGATGAATGGGAAAGAGCGAGTCCCTCCCTTCCTCCCCCTGACTCTACCCTTGTTGCTATAATTAATGGAATGTTCACATGAAACCGCCTTGGCGAGAGGGGTTGCGCGAATATTAGAACAAAGAATACAAGAGGGAAAGATGTGCCAATTAAGTTTTCATTGCTCGGAAGAATGTAAAAGGAGAAGCTCCGCGCCAATATCACCCGTTTCTTTTCTTATCTTGGGGAGATGGGGGCAGATTATCAAAGTTTTATACGAGCTCTTATAGAGGTCTTGGGTCACTGATCACGAGATAACAAACCAGGCTGAAGCCCGCCCTTGCTTTTAGACTTATAAGCCAATGAACACCACTTGCACCTGGAACCTACTGATTATACTAAGATACAGTCAAATTTTCATAGAAAAGACCTTTAGGAAATTACACATGTGTTATTGTTTGCTATCAGATTTATATTCGTTACAAAATGTTACAAACGTATGGTTTTAAAAATAATTATATTATCTATATAGGCAACAGTTTGTCACAACATCTTTTTTTCTGTCACGTTTTACTAACGTTCCAGGAATAACACATTTTGACTACGCTAACGAGATTGGTAAGAGAAATCTAGAATTTAGGGGGAGATATACCCCCACTAACGCGGAGGGAAATTATATATATATATATATTAATAATTTTCAGAAGGCCTAGAAACGCGGGTGGTATCCCAACCCTGAACTCGCCGTTGCTGGAAAACCAAATTAGCTGAGCCTGGAATCCAAACCGCTTGCCCACTGATGCGGGAAAATGGATCCCCCACAGGGAACTACGGAGAAGAATATGATTTGAATAGGTGTCGCCCATTTCTTGCCTTTATCGCCCTACTCCACACATTAGTTACTTTTTTATTTGAGGTATTTAACTTGCACTTTATATTAGTGCACGACTTACACACAACTTAAATATAGAACAGACACAACATCCAGCCCCAAGGTGAAGGGGAAGCCCCCAATTTCACCAATGATAAATTTTTCGGCCATGTTGAGAATTGAACTCGGGATCCTTATCTTAGTGGGCAGACACGTTACCGACTTAGCTAAGGAGTTGGATGATTAGGTCGTTAAAAGCTCTTCCAACCCGCCACACCCAGAGAGCACCTAGTTTAGGTAGGTAACACAGCTATCACCCCCGGATAGCACATAGTTTAGGTAGGTAACACAGCTATCACCCCCGGATAGCACCTAGTTTAGGTAGGTAATACAGCTCTCACCCCCGGATAGCACCTAGTTCAGGTAGGTAATACAACTCTCACACCCGGATAGCACCTAGTTTAGGTAGGTAACACAGCTATCACCCCGGATAGCACCTAGTTTAGGTAGGTAACACAGCTATCACCCCCGGATAGCACCTAGTTTAGGTAGGTAACACAGCTATCACCCCGGATAGCACCTAGTTTAGGTAGGTGAACACAGCTATAACCCCCAGGATAGCACCTAGTTTAGGTAGGTAACACAGCTATAACCCCCGGATAGCACCTAGTTTAGGTAGGTAAACAGCTCTCACACCCCGGATAGCACCTAGTTTAGGTAGGTAACACAGCTATCACCCCCGATAGCACCTGTTAGTGTAACCCACCCCCGATAGCACCTAAGTTTAGGTAGGTAACACAGCTATACACCCCCAGATAGCACCTAGTTTAGGTAGGTAAACAGTCTCTCACCCCCGGATAGCACCTAGTTTAGGTAGGTAACACAGCTTCTAACCCCCGGATAGCACCTAGTTTAGGTAGGTAATACAGCTCTCACCCCCGGATAGCACCTAGTTTAGGTAGGTAACACAGCTTCACCCCGGATAGCACCTAGTTTAGGTAGGTAACACAGCTATAACCCCCGGATAGCACCTAGTTTAGGTAGGTAACACAGCTTACCCCCGGATAGCACCTAGTTAGGTAGGTAACACAGCTATCACACCCCGGATAGCACCTAGTTATAGTAGGTAATACAGCTCCACCCCCGGATAGCACCTAGTTTAGGTAGTAGTAACACAGCTATCACCCCCCGGATAGCACCTAGTTTAGGTAGGTAACACAGCTATCACCCCCGGATAGCACCTAGTTTAGGTAACACAGCTAAACCCCTAGCACACCTAGTTTATAGGTAACAGCTCTCAGATAGCACTAGTTAGGTAGGTAATACAGCTCTCACCCCGGATAGCACCTAGTTTAGGTAGGTAACACGCTATACCCCCGGATAGCACCTAGTTTAGTAGGTAAACACAGCTATCACCCCCGGATAGCACCTAGTTTAGGTAGGTAACACAGCTATAACCCCCGGATAGCACCTAGTTTAGGTAGGTACACAGCTATACACCCCGGATAGCACCTAGTTTAGGTAGGTAACACAGCTATACCCCGGATAGCACAGTTATAGGTAAACAGCTCACCCCCAGAGAGCACCTAGTTTAGGTAGATAACACAGCTATAACCCCCGGATAGCACCTAGTTCAGGTAGGTAACACAGCTATCACCCCCAGATAGCACCTAGTTTAGGTAGGTAACACAGATATCACCCCCGGATAGCACCTAGTTTAGGTAGGTAACACAGCTATCACCCCGGATAGCACCTAGTTTATAGGTAATACAGCTCTCACCCCCGGATAGCACCTAGTTTAGGTAGGTAACACAGCTATCACCCCCAGATAGCACCTAGTTTAGGTAGGTAACACAGCTATCACCCCCGGATAGCACCTAGTTTATAGGTAACACAGCTATAACCCCAGAGAGCACCTAGTTTTAGGTAGGTAACACAGCTATAACCCCCGGATAGCACCTAGTTTAGGTAGGTAACACAGCTATCACCCCCGGATAGCACCTAGTTTATAGGTAATACAGCTCTCACCCCCGGATAGCACCTAGTTTAGGTAGGTAACACAGCTATCACCCCCAGATAGCACCTAGTTTAGGTAGGTAACACAGCTATCACCCCCGGATAGCACCTAGTTTATAGGTAACACAGCTATAACCCCCAGAGAGCACCTAGTTTAGGTAGATAACACAGCTATAACCCCCGGATAGCACCTAGTTCAGGTAGGTAACACAGCTATCACCCCCAGATAGCACCTAGTTTAGGTAGGTAACACAGATATCACCCCCGGATAGCACCTAGTTTAGGTAGGTAACACAGCTATCACCCCGGATAGCACCTAGTTTATAGGTAATACAGCTCTCACCCCCGGATAGCACCTAGTTTAGGTAGGTAATACAGCTCTCACCCCCGGATAGCACCTAGTTTAGGTAGGTAATACAGCTCTTACCCCCGGATAGCACCTAGTTTATAGGTAGGTAATACAGCTCTCACCCCCGGATAGCACCTAGTTTAGGTAGGTAATACAGCTCTCACCCCCGGATAGCACCTAGTTTAGGTAGGTAACACATCTCTCACCCCCGGATAGCACCTAGTTTAGGTAGGTAATACAGCTCTCACCCGCGGATAGCACCTAGTTTAGGTAGGTAACACAGCTCTCACACCCCGGATAGCACCTAGTTTAGATGGGTAACACAGCTCTCACCCCCGGATAGCACCTAGTTCAGGTAGGTAAAACAGCTCTCACCCCCGGATAGCACCTAGTTTAGATGGGTAACACAGCTCTCACCCCTGGATAGCACCTAGTTTAGGTAGGTAAAACAGCTTCTCACCCCGGATAGCACCTAGTTTAGGTAGGTTAAAACAGCTCTCACCCCCGGATAGCACCTAGTTTAGATGGGTAACACAGCTCTCACCTCCGGATAGCACCTAGTTTAGGTAGGTAACACAGCTATCACCCCCGGATAGCACCTAGTTTAGGTAGGTAACACATCTATCACCCCCAGATAGCACCTAGTCTAGGTAGGTAACACATCTCTCACCCCCGGATAGCACCTAGTTCAGGTAGGTAACACAGCTATCACCCCCGGATTAGCACCTAGTTCAGGTAGGTAATACAGCTCTCACCCCCGGATAGCACCTAGTTTAGGTAGGTAACACAGCTCTCACCCACGGATAGCACCTAGTTTAGGTAGGTAACACAGATATCACCCCCAGATAGCACCTAGTCTAGGTAGGTAACACATCTCTCCCCCCGGATAGCACCTAGTTCAGGTAGGTAACACAGCTATCACCCCGGATAGCACCTAGTTCAGGTAGGTAATACAGCTCTCACCCCCAGATAGCACCTAGTTTAGGTAGGTAACACAGCTATCACCCCCGGATAGCACCTAGTCTAGGTAGGTAACACAGCTATCACCCCCGGATAGCACCTAGTTTAGGTAGGTAATACAGCTCTCACCCCCGGATAGCACCTAGTTCAGGTAGGTAATACAACTCTCACACCCGGATAGCACCTAGTTTAGGTAGGTAACACAGCTATCACCCCCGGATAGCACCTAGTTTAGGTAGGTAACACAGCTATCACCCCCGGATAGCACCTAGTTTAGGTAGGTAACACAGCTATCACCCCCGGATAGCACCTAGTTTAGGTAGGATAGCACAGCTATAACCCCGGATAGCACCTAGTTTAGGTAGGTAACACAGCTCTCACCCCGGATAGCACCTAGTTTTAGGTAGGTAACACAGCTATCACCCCCAGATAGCACCTAGTTTAGGTAGGTAACACAGCTATCACCCCCGGATAGCACCTAGTTTATAGGTAACACAGCTATAACCCCCAGAGAGCACCTAGTTTATAGGTAATACAGCTCTCACCCCCGGATAGCACCTAGTTTAGGTAGGTAATACAGCTCTCACCCCCGATAGCACCTAGTTTAGGTAGGTAATATAGCTCTCACCCCCGGATAGCACCTAGTTTAGGTAGGTAACACAGCTATCACCCCCGGATAGCACCTAGTTTAGGTAGGTAACACAGCTATAACCCCCAGAGAGCACCTAGTTTAGGTAGGTAATACAGCTCTCACCCCCGGATAGCACCTAGTTTAGGTAGGTAACACAGCTATCACCCCCGGATAGCACCTAGTTTATAGGTAATACAGCTCTCACCCCCGGATAGCACCTAGTTTAGGTAGGTAACACAGCTATCACCCCCAGATAGCACCTAGTTTAGGTAGGTAACACAGCTATCACCCCCGGATAGCACCTAGTTTATAGGTAACACAGCTATAACCCCCAGAGAGCACCTAGTTTAGGTAGATAACACAGCTATAACCCCCGGATAGCACCTAGTTCAGGTAGGTAACACAGCTATCACCCCCAGATAGCACCTAGTTTAGGTAGGTAACACAGATATCACCCCCGGATAGCACCTAGTTTAGGTAGGTAACACAGCTATCACCCCGGATAGCACCTAGTTTATAGGTAATACAGCTCTCACCCCCGGATAGCACCTAGTTTAGGTAGGTAATACAGCTCTCACCCCCGGATAGCACCTAGTTTAGGTAGGTAATACAGCTCTCACCCCCGGATAGCACCTAGTTTATAGGTAATACAGCTCTCACCCCCGGATAGCACCTAGTTTAGGTAGGTAATACAGCTCTCACCCCCGGATAGCACCTAGTTTAGGTAGGTAATACAGCTCTCACCCCCGGATAGCACCTAGTTTAGGTAGGTAACACATCTCTCACCCCCGGATAGCACCTAGTTTAGGTAGGTAATACAGCTCTCACCCGCGGATAGCACCTAGTTTAGGTAGGTAACACAGCTCTCACCCCCGGATAGCACCTAGTTTAGATGGGTAACACAGCTCTCACCCCCGGATAGCACCTAGTTCAGGTAGGTAAAACAGCTCTCACCCCCGGATAGCACCTAGTTTAGATGGGTAACACAGCTCTCACCCCTGGATAGCACCTAGTTTAGGTAGGTAAAACAGCTCTCACCCCCGGATAGCACCTAGTTTTTGGTAGGTAAAACAGCTCTCACCTCCGGATAGCACCTAGTTTAGGTAGGTAAAACAGCTCTCACCCCCGGATAGCACCTAGTTTAGGTAGGTAAAACAGCTCTCACCCCCGGATAGCACCTAGTTTAGATGGGTAACACAGCTCTCACCTCCGGATAGCACCTAGTTTAGGTAGGTAACACAGCTATCACCCCCGGATAGCACCTAGTTTAGGTAGGTAACACATCTATCACCCCCAGATAGCACCTAGTCTAGGTAGGTAACACATCTCTCACCCCCGGATAGCACCTAGTTCAGGTAGGTAACACAGCTATCACCCCCGGATAGCACCTAGTTCAGGTAGGTAATACAGCTCTCACCCCCGGATAGCACTTAGTTTAGGTAGGTAACACAGCTCTCACCCACGGATAGCACCTAGTTTAGGTAGGTAACACAGATATCACCCCCAGATAGCACCTAGTCTAGGTAGGTAACACATCTCTCACCCCCGGATAGCACCTAGTTCAGGTAGGTAACACAGCTATCACCCCCGGATAGCACCTAGTTCAGGTAGGTAATACAGCTCTCACCCCCAGATAGCACCTAGTTTAGGTAGGTAACACAGCTATCACCCCCGGATAGCACCTAGTCTAGGTAGGTAACACATCTCTCACCCCCGGATAGCACCTAGTTTAGGTAGGTAACACAGATATCACCCCCGGATAGCACCTAATTTAGGTAGTTAATACAGCTCTCACCCCCTGATAGCACCTAGTTCAGGTAGGTAACACAGCTCAAATCAGACGTCGCATCATGATGACATTTTTTATTTTCTACTTTAGAACACACAGTAAAGCTGATACCAGTGAAACCATTTCACGATATTTTAAAAAAATATATATTACCAAATTGAAAGAAAACTATTAAATTGGTCCCAGTTTTATTATCGCCAAATGAAAAATGCATAAAACCGCACTTGGATGCTATTTCGTGTTGAAACGTAATCTTGTAACCAATATCCGGGTTAATTTGTAGTGAGACGGATTCTTAACAGGCCTTTAGTTGAAAACAGTATCTAAGACTAGTTTTCTATATGAAGGGGCAATCGAGATGGACAACATTTTACTATATTATTAGTATTATTGTAAAGGTAGGCCTAACTAATGATAATATATTTCATGAGTGACAGCTGTACATATTATGACCTGACGTATGAGTATATGAAAGTTGATCAGATAAACTTTCTGTCTCATTTTTAAGACCTTTCTATGAAAATTGGACTAAATGTTTGGGTTAAACTAAGCCATTTACACTATTGTTTCAAATTCGACATGAAAGTTTGTATGTACGTTTTTAACACCAAATAAGTTAAACAAACTCTCACTAAGAATATTGTAATATTGATACGTTTAGTGCTACACTCTGGTTTGTTTATAGAAGTGATGGTCATTACTCCTTGATAAGTCTCACTGCAACATTTTACATTGTTACACTGTGGTTTGTTTATAGAAGGGATGGTTATTACTCCTTGATAAGTCTCACTGCAACATTTTACATTGTTACACTGTGGTTTGTTTATAGAAGGGATGGTTATTACTCCTTGATAAGTCTCGCGGCAACATTTTACAATGTTACACTGTGGTTTGTTTGTAGAAGGGATGTTATTCCTGATTTTGTTCGTAACAACACTTGACTGTCGGGAAACCAGTTTTTAGAAGGGACTCAACATAGCACCTCTAAACCCAAGCCAGGATGGAAAAAAAAAATTCCCGCAGTGTACGTTTTGGTTCGATTTATCATGTGTACAGAGTTTAACAGCGCACGGAGAGTAATATATTATATCCTACCTGGTAGTTTTCCAGTCAATTGTCCGGTTGTTTGTCGGAACAGTGCAAGAGAGTGAACATTAACTTGCAGCCTCTGCTCAGTATTTTAATTATTATTATTATTATTATATATATATATATATATTATATATATATATATATATATATTCAAGCATTATTAAACATATCAAACTCACTAACATAAGAAAAACAAGAAAACTTATCTCATTCATGGAAATTAAGGATCAAATATATTGTTTAACGATGGCACCACTACTATACCAAAACTATGTTAGAATGAAACAAGACAAAAGCTCATGTGTGATAATGGATGGTATCACCATAGTAAAATCTGATTGTTTAGCCAAATTGAATTAGAACTAAGTGAGGAAAAATAATGACATTTTGCGAATTAGACTTGGTTTAAAAAACGCTTTAAGCCTATCAATATGTCGGGAAAAACCTACAACTATCCGTTAGTTTTCGAATGACTTTCCTTGTCAAATAGTTTTACCAACAACATTTAATTAACTTGAGTAATGTATAGAGACGTTAGTGTAGTTCGTTGTAAAATAATGTGTGACTCAACTACAGTCACTATAGGGCTCAGTGGCAAAAGTAAATTCAAACAACATTCACCATATTATGTTGATAAATTACACAAGTTACCGTTTAAAAGGAATAATATATTTGTTTTAGGATAAATGCATGGTTAAAAAACGGAATGGTTCTGATATTAAATAGATAGATATATTTATTAATCATGATTAATTACTTCTATCTATGGCACTTGGATCTCTAAAGTCCAAAGCCACATTTACAAAAGTTCGCCACCTATCCCTATCTTGAGCTAATTCTATCCAATCTCCTTCATTACAACCTATCTCTACCAGGATCTAGTTCTACCCAGTCCAATATAATGTAAGTATTATAATCTCATAAATTCCATCGAGTCGACCCATTTAAGTTAAAAATGGAACACTTAAAACTTTAAAGCTGTAATCAACTTATTTCAAATTTTATCTCAGATAGAATTTTATTTCCCATTTAAGAGTTTATATTTATCAAAATATGGCAACCCAATAAAATAAAAACCGGAAATATTGAAACAATCGTGCAGTTAGGTTATTATTTTTAAAATAAGTAATTTCATTTCCTATATCAGCATAATGATATTTTAGAATATAAAAGGGTATGTTCAAGAATTTCAAAAATACTATGTATTTTCTTTAGCATTGAGTCTTACTACACATTCGTGTTATATTCCTATGTACTAATTACACTAATGTGTTATGAATGAGGAAAGTTGAATTGAGAAGAAGTGTAACAGCATTTCTGTGGAGGAAAAGTAGAACGATATTCACGGAAAATCACCCTCATTAAACCCGACCAGCATCAAGCCCCAATCTCCACGTCTTCAACAGTCTAGTATATTACAAATTAGCGCAATAGACCATACGACCTCCGAGGTGGGTGAAGTAAATTGTTAGTTGTATTATCCAAACCTCAATAGGATTTTAAAATGATTGAGTTGTGTTGAAATATATCTTAAAAGGCAGATGAGTAAAAGAAACAAGTGTTTGTTTTTAGTATTCTATGAAGCATATCTCGGAATTAATTAAAAATTTAGTAAAAAATAAATGTTACGACCATGCCACATTTGCATAACGCTTCAGACATTCCGAAGCAAGATTTTTAATTTGAATGGAATCAGATTGCTTAGAACACGTTTATGAAAACTGGTTATATGAATTAATTTGAGGAATGAGAAAAGTTTGGAACCCAATTTCATAATTAGAATTTAATGTTTTAATTGCGATTTTAAATCTGCGAAACCTCAGAGATTATCAGAATAAACGCATGGAAAAACTTGCGAAAATGTATATTCATAATTTAAATACGTATTTGTGTGGAGTATACGCTGTAGATTGAAAAGTGTGTTATCTTTCTGTTTGTCCTCTTTGTTATTGGGTTTGAAAGGGTTGAAGCAGTTAGGGTGGAAAGAGGATGAGGTGATGTTGGAAGGGCGAGGGGTTAGGGGGTAGTCATTGAGGTGCAGAGGAAGGGTGAGCCTCACTTTAATCAATCGCATGTAAAAGTAGAACCATTTTTGTGCCTGTGTGTGTGTGTGTGTGTGCTCAAACTATGGGAAGAGAAAATTGGACAATCGCTAGATTGGTTTGGTATGTTAAGTTTTCCGCCTTCGGTTACAATATTTTACCGAGACTTGAAGCCACGTTCAAAATAGTGGATAAACAACTGATACGAAACTAATAGAGAATAGTAACAGTCGCATAGGAACAGCAGGGTACATGGATGCATTGCACCCAAGCCGAGTTTTGATTGTTGGGTACATAATGTAATCTATAAACCTACACTTGAAGATAGAAATACGTTAGTATAGACCTGAAAAAGAGGTGTAATGAGGTGGACTGGATAGAACTGGCTCAAGAGAGATAGAGGGTGTAATGAGGTGGACTGGATAGAACTAGCTCAAGAGAGATATAGGGTGTAATGAGGTGGACTGGATAGAACTAGCTCAAGAGAGATATAGGGTGTAATGAGGTGGACTGGATAGAACTAGCTCAAGAGAGATATAGGGTGTAATGAGGTGGACTGGATAGAACTAGCTCAAGATAGGGATAGGGTGTAATTAGGTGGACTGGATAGAACTAGCTCTAGATAGGGATAGGGTGTAATGAAGTGGACTGGATAGAACTAGCTCAAGAAAGATATAGGGTGTAATGAGAGGGACTGGATAGAACTAGCTCAAGATAGGATAGGGTGTAATTAGGTGGACTGGATAGAACTAGCTCTAGATAGGGATAGGTGTAATGAAGTGGACTGGATAGAACTAGCTCAAGAAAGATATAGGGTGTAATGAGAGGGACTGGATAGAACTAGCTCAAGAAAGATATAGGGTGTAATGAGGTGGACTGGATAGAACTAGCTCAAGAGAGATATAGGGTGTAATGAGGTGGACTGGATAGACCTAGCTCAAGAGAGATATAGGGTGTAATGTGGTGGACTGGATAGAACTAGCTCAAGAGAGATATAGGGTGTAATGAGGTGGACTGGATATAACTGGCTCAAGATAGGGATAGGCAGCGTATTTTTGAAAGTGCGTCAATGAACTTTCAAGTTCCTAATACCATAGAGTAACTAAGGAGTACATCTAACAGAGCTGATACACGTTGCAGACGTCCAGAGAGCAAATTGATCAAATAAGTAGTTTGTTATTTTAAAATAGGTTTGTCTCCAAAGTGAAGTTGAAAATTATCAACAAGACCTTAAAATTCGTTACATTTTAAGTTTTATAATTTCAAGAAAAATTATGAAAGTATGAAGTTGAGTCCTTTTCACGTTTCAAGTGAAATATCTCAGCTCTGAGATCAAAGTAAATGTTAAAATATGACTATTTGTTTAAGGAAGGCTAGATCTATGTTTCTTACCAAGGCCACACGAAACAATTATAAGATAAATGAGATTCATACACTTTAGCTCAGTCGATAATGTGTCTGCCTACTTAGCTAATGGCCTTGGGTTCGATTATCAGCATGGCCGAGAAATTTATATTTGGTGATATGTGGATTTTTTCTTTCACAATGATATTATTAACGGGAGAGGGTTGATTGTTGTGTCTGTTTTAGATTTAAGTCAGTTTATAAATCGTGTGCTGATACAGCTATTGGGTTTATAAAGTGCACGCTAAATATCTCAAGAAAAAAAATGCGGTATATTTAGCAGCTTTGAAACTTCAGAACTGTCACTTTAAATAAATGGTTGGATAAAATTGCACACATACTCTAATGTTGTGTAATTGTGTTTCAAATAAAATGTTCAAAAATAGTTTTTCAGTAAGTTTTCTCATAAAAACAAATACATCCTCTTTTTAATCACAATAAACACTCTGGATCTATTTATACATTTTAAGCCATAATGTTTACATGTTTTTTTAATCGAATTTCAAATTTTTAAAAATAAGTTACTTGTTATCTACCCCGAAATTATTTGTAGTTTGTAAATATTAATCTAATTCTTACTTATCAATTCTTAATCACAATCAATTTATCAATTCATATTTACTAATTTTGAACAAATTTGTTAGAGCTATTTTTTTAGGTGAAATTTTACCAACATTAGTCATCAGTAAACTACTCTAAAATAATTTTCTTAGAAAAACAAATTTATAACAATTTAGAATGTTGAAAACTTATTAGATGGCCTACCTATTATAAACAAATTCTCTATAGACTTTTTTTAATTAGTAAAAATTGTCACCTCCCCCCTCGTTGGCCCTAAACTGTCAGGATGGGTTGCGGCCGTGGATGGGACGGCGACGGGATATATGTGTGTGGGTTCGTAGTTTATAGACGGCTTTGGTTTTTAGGACGCATTGTAATAATGTGCACTACTACAAAATGTGGTGTTATTAAGAAGTTACTTAAAAGATATAAAATGCTGTATTTACGTAGGAGCTCATGACCGAACGCAGTATAGCAAGGAATGCTTGACCAATGGCTTGACTGACACTCTAGGTGGTCCTACACAGATAAAAACCCTGGTACCCTGGGCAGGAAGATATCCCTCCAGCACACGTACTTGATGATCCGGCGTCCTAACCCGCGTAGCCCTGAAAACGGTCAGAGCAACCCCTTAGACTCTTTAAATTGTCAGCCCTGCTAGCTCGAAAAATAGTACTATATCATATTCTTCAATTTATCCTTATTGCCAAGAGGAATGCTTACAAGCTGTTTTGGGTTGTCAGCACTTGTGTTCAGCTGCTTACTCACTCCTCAAAACAAGTTGCCACTCACATTTCCCAACATTACAATGTTAAAATAAACAAACACCTCAATATATGTAATGGCAACTACAAAGTTTTAAAAACCAGCCATTGGTGACTACCCTTAAAGAAATTTCCCCCAGAAAAACAAATACAGACCTATAGTGTTATGTGAGAGGTCAAACACTCCCTAGATATTTGTTTTAAACAAAATCGTTAAAGCCATTTTTGAAATATTTTTAATTGTCTAAAATTTCCTAACTGTAAACTACCCTTCAACGAATGTTTGACCAAACACAAATGATACAGTACTATTAGTCATGTCAAACAAATCCTATATATGCATTTTAAACAAAATAACTAGTCATTTTCAAAATTTTGACAAAAAAAAAGATCACTCATCATTTAACAATCTTTAATTTCACGACTAGTGTCAAAATCAATATAAATTAAAGTAACAGCACAATTTTCATAAGAAGAACTTTATTTGACTGCTAGAGTGGTTAATAGATTTACTTTCACGTATGTATAGACGTACAACTGTAGCTTTGATATATATTATGAATATCCAAAAAATAACACTAATAAATTATATCAATGTTGATAGCAAAAATTGTATTTTCAAAAAGTTTTTTCCTAAAAAATCGGACTATATTTTCCATTGAGATCCACTTTTACCTTAGCTTGCAGTTGAAAATAATCTACTGTATATTAAAAACAATTCCACGTGTATCCACTTGGAAATAAGTTTTGTCACTTTGACAAATGATGTAAATAGACTTTACCGGTCAATAAAACAAACATTTTTAAAGGTGGGTGAATACTCAACTAGTTTTCAGTTACTTTTCAACCGAGAGAAGACTCCAAAGTTACAGAAGGGAGTGAAAGTATTTCTTAGTTTTTATAGTATATATAATTTTTTAGCAAAAATAAATCAAATATCTCTTCAGTAGCAACAAAGATTTTAGTTTTCTGCACATGCTGATATCAACAGATCTTGAATATCTATCAAGGGTGTCCGGGAATATTGTCAACACATTTTAAATAAAGAGATCAAGTTTTGACAAAATTCCATGACACCCTTGACAGATATTCAAGATCTGTTGATATCAGCATGTGCAGAAAGCTAAACTCTTTGTTGCTACTGGAGAAACATTTGATTTATTTTGGCCAACAAAATGTAATGCTATAAAAACTGTAAAATTACTCGTGCATCCCCTCTGCCGCACCTTAACCAGCTATATCTCCAGTGCACACATTAGAACGCATGAACCGGCTTCCACAGGTTTGACTATCGAACAATAATCTCAACGCGCTTCCAATTAGGGAACAAGGTCCCAGGAGATTTTCTGGGGGCCATTCTAAATACAAATTGACCCTACATCTCGTTACATACACATTTCATGGGCGTAAACCAAGCCCTGATGAGAGGCTATCAAACAGCCGCGATCCAATTTCGTCTCAGCTCATTTGACGCTCGAAAAGCTACGATACGAGGTGACATATCACTTTGGATGGTGCTCCCACCAAAATTAAAAATCTGAATATATCACCATTTTGCACCAAAGTATTGCATTCTGCCCCTCAGCCCTATAGCTCAGTGATGTTCCAGGATATAATTTATCTTCAACTTTGTACCGGCCAAGGTTTTTTTAGCACCTGTTCGATTACACACATATATACTAATTACGATCTTGAGTGAGGGAGAAGGAAGTATACCCGCATTTGCATGGAGGAAGAGCGGGAAACCATTTTGGAAAAAAGCCTCAGTCTGCTCGACAGGGGTTCGAACCCCGTTCTCTCTGTCGTTGGTAGTATATATAGTCTAACATGAGAGTGACGCCTTATACCATGCATCCCCCGAAGAAGGTCTGCATCTAAAATAAATAAGATAAATTCCACCCAAAATAATACATTAAATAATAAGTAGGTTTATATATGTAATATGTATATTAAATGTTATGTACTTCCTAAGAAGTGTTCACGTTCCCCCGGGGGTACACGTATCCCAGGTTGAATACAAATGCTACAGATAGTACGACAAATTTGTTTGGAGCAACCAATATAAATGAAATGTCACCCGCCCTTCCCCTCACCAAGCCAGCAACCCCCCCCCCCCCAAAACAAATGTTTAATTCCAATATAAACGTGTTTTTCACCCAAATACGGCATATTGCACTTTAATAGTTTGTATTTTTTAATTTATAATAAGACAATGTATACGAGACCAGTTAAGCAAAACTCCCTCCTCAAATAATTTTATTTTTCTGAGACGGTAAAATATATTTTATTCAATATCGTTTTGCAAGAAAAAATTATTGTTTCAAAAAAAGTAAAGGCTTAATCATAAGAGTAGCTACCCCCTTCCCTCTCCACATAAAAATGTTATTTGATTTTCCTCGTTCAATTTCTAAGATTCTTGTGTTGCAACATTCTGCCCCCAAAGTATGGCATTTTGTACCTTAATAGTTTTGAAAATAAAAAGGTATAGTAAAAAAAGTAGAGGCGTCAAACTAAGCTTAGACTCCCTCTTTCTTGTTTTCTAAAGAACAGTTAAGATTTGTTACTCTGGATATCATCATGGTTACTATTGGGAAACAGCGTTGTCATTTTCTCATTTTTGTGTGCTCAATCTCCCTTAAAATATTAATATAATATAGCACAAAACTCGCAACGGTGATTAGTCGAGGTTGCCAGTTGCTGCTTCTTACCACAGCACACCACCTTCAGACATAACTGAGAGCGAGGAGATTTGGCAACAGGCAACAGTTAACACACAGAGTGAAGATAAAGCTTTTCTCCATTAGACCTGCAGTTCCCTCGGCAATGATATTGGGTGTATATGACTATATTGTGTATTGTTTTGTTTTTGTTTCCGAATATGGGGTTTTGCGTTCATTCAGTTGAACCAGAAAAAAGTAGTTTCACAAAAAGTGATGATTATGATTATTATTACTGGCAACGCGTCTTACTACCCATTCTGGTTATACGCACTTACGCTAATGTGTAATGGTAGGGTGATTGTGAGATGAAAGGGAGGACCTACAGTTTAACGCGGGATCCGAACCACGGTGGAGGCCTGGCATTCCTCACATTCACAAGTTGTGATTAATACACGTCTTGTCAGGGGTGAAGGAAGGGTTTGGCAATCATGTAAATCTGTGCCGGAACCGAGGATTGAACCCGGACCCCAGCACAGAAGTCTGACACCTACCCCTAGACCACTAGGTCACCAAAAGTGATGATAAAGGAGCCAAGCTGTAGTAAGATTTTGGTAGGAATAACAGTATAAGTTAGTTACTAAAGTTACTAAATCAATTTTAATGTATTCATATTAAGTCACGTTATCTGCAGCTGTCACGTTTGATGGATATTATAAATACATCGTCTATTGAATATAACAATTAATGATCTATCAAAATGTTATCAATGTTGCCCTTAAGAGATACCATTGAATTTTCTAAACTGTTTTTCCAACCAAAATCAGGGTATAGTTTCAAGTTTCTCTATACCCCTTTTAAAGAGAAAGTATTGTGATCGTCATCGATATTTTGAGGGATTTCGACGTTTCATGACCCCTGAAAACTAAAAAGTTGTTTTCGTGATGATGTTTGTCTGTTTGTCTGTCTGTCTGTCTGTCCTTCAGCCTAGAGCCTAAACCATTTTACTGATCGGGATAAAACTGGGTATCTAGGGTTACATAATATTTCCCCGAGGAGTTTTTGGAATTGGAAATTGAACCTTAAAATTAATGTTAGTTTACTGAAGAGCAAAATAAGAAAGAATGTATTTATTTAAAGTCCATTCTAACGATTTTGATTGAATTTTGTACCCAGGCTTTGTTTAGTATTACAAACAAAATGGTAACTCTCATTTTTCCATGAAAATAACATTGAGGGTACTTTACACAGTGGAAATTTCAAATTTTGATCATATATTCGCAACTATTTAAGATAGGAAATAACTTATCATTGTAAAATTGTAGCACGTACTATTAAAGATACAAATCTTTAATTTGAAATACATTTTTATTAAAACAATAGTTTCTGAACTATAAACACATTTTTTAAATAAAGGTTTTTGAAATATGAAATTGATGGTAAAGATTTTTTGTGACAAGAGATATTTTCTCAATGTCTCTGTAACAGTGTATATTATTTAATTTATTCACCCTGATTGAGTGTTTGTGTCAAAATATACATTATTTCGTTTCACAAATCTTACGAGCTTTTAGTTTAATGTATTTTAAGATAAGAGAGAAATTCTGTACGATGCACCCTACTATTTATTTTTTAATGTTTTTGCCTTAGCTATTTTCCAGAAAAGTGCACGTTTTGAACAATAATAGCTAAAGGGGAGGAGGGGGGAATGAAAACAGTGAGGATCAAGTTATATAAAATGCAAATGCCTCGCATCAAAATATCGTGTTTCGCACACCAAAAACGAGACAATATGACAAATATTGTTTTGCAAATATGTTTCCCCACATTGTCGTATTAAGTGGATTTTCAACATATGACAAAGTGACAAACTATATTTATAAATATATCAGACAAATCGATAGCTCATCTGGACTAAGCCACCACTTGTTTAGTTTACTGGTACCGATGATATCGGTGTTTGAATCCCGATAAGGTGTTTTTTCTTAAATGGTATCCCGCTCTACATTCACGTGAATGCATCAACCCTTAGTATAATACTCCTCTTCCTATTAGTATATATTTTGTGGGTGAAGGTGCCTTACTGCCCATCCAACTCATACATATATATTGTATCAATGGGAGAAGGGATGAGGAAGGAAGATTTAGAAGACATGTATTAACACGAGTGGGGGGGGGGGGGTGGGGGGAGGAGAGTAGCAAACAATTTGGGGAAAAAATCCTCACTAAGCCTAGCTGGAATTATAACCCCCATCTTCCAGTTACCAGCAAACCAAATTAGACGAAACAGACGCCTTTACCTCTTAGAGCCAAGACAAACTATCGCGAGTGTACTACATTGGTCCTCAAACCTCTTACAGCCAAGACAAACTATCGCGAGTGTACTACATTGGTCCTCAAACCTCTTACAGCCAAGACAAACTATCGCGAGTGTACTACATTGGTCCTCAAACCTCTTACAGCCAAGACAAACTATCGCGAGTGTACTACATTGGTCCTCAAACCTCTTACAGCCAAGACAAACTATCGCGAGTGTACTACATTGGTCCTCAAACCTCTTACAGCCAAGACAAACTATCGCGAGTGTACTACATTGGTCCTCAAACCTCTTAGAGCCAAGACAAACTATCGCGAGTGTACTACATTGGTCCTCAAACCTCTTACAGCCAAGACAAACTATCGCGAGTGTACTACATTGGTCCTCAAACCTCTTACAGCCAAGACAAACTATCGCGAGTGTACTACATTGGTCCTCAAACCTCTTAGAGCCAAGACAAACTATCGCGAGTGTACTACATTGGTCCTCAAACCTCTTACAGCCAAGACAAACTATCGCGAGTGTACTACATTGGTCCTCAAACCTCTTACAGCCAAGACAAACTATCGTGAGTGTACTACATTGGTCCTCAAACCTCTTACAGCCAAGACAAACTATCGTGAGTGTACTACATTGGTCCTCAAACCTCTTAGAGCCAAGACAAACTATCGCGAGTGTACTACATTGGTCCTCAAACCTCTTAGAGCCAAGACAAACTATCGCGAGTGTACTACATTGGTCCTCAAACCTCTTAGAGCCAAGACAAACTATCGCGAGTGTACTACATTGGTACTCAAACCTCTTACAGCCAAGACAAACTATCACGAGTGTACTAGATTGGTCCTCAAACCTCTTACAGCCAAGACAAACTATCGCGAGTGTACTACATTGGTCCTCAAACCTCTTAGAGCCAAGACAAACTATCGTGAGTGTACTACATTGGTCCTCAAACCTCTTAGAGCCAAGACAAACTATCGTGAGTGTACTACATTGGTCCTCAAACCTCTTACAGCCAAGACAAACTATCGTGAGTGTACTACATTGGTCCTCAAACCTCTTAGAGCCAAGACAAACTATCGCGAGTGTACTACATTGGTACTCAAACCTCTTACAGCCAAGACAAACTATCACGAGTGTACTAGATTGGTCCTCAAACCTCTTACAGCCCAGACAAACTATCGCGAGTGTACTACATTGGTCCTCAAACCTCTTACAGCCAAGACAAACTATCGTGAGTGTACTACATTGGTCCTCAAACCTCTTACAGCCAAGACAAACTATCGTGAGTGTACTACATTGGTCCTCAAACCTCTTAGAGCCAAGACAAACTATCGCGAGTGTACTACATTGGTACTCAAACCTCTTACAGCCAAGACAAACTATCACGAGTGTACTAGATTGGTCTCAAACCTCTTACAGCCAAGACAAACTATCGCGAGTGTACTACATTGGTCCTCAAACCTCTTACAGCCAAGACAAACTATCGCGAGTGTACTACATTGGTCCTCAAACCTCTTACAGCCAAGACAAACTATCGCGAGTGTACTACATTGGTCCTCAAACCTCTTAGAGCCAAGACAAACTATCGCGAGTGTACTACATTGGTCCTCAAACCTCTTAGAGCCAAGACAAACTATCGCGAGTGTACTACATTGGTCCTCAAACCTCTTAGAGCCAAGACAAACTATCGCGAGTGTACTACATTGGTCCTCAAACCTCTTAGAGCCAAGACAAACTATCGCGAGTGTACTACATTGGTCCTCAAACCTCTTAGAGCCAAGACAAACTATCGTGAGTGTACTACATTGATCCTCAAACCTCTTACAGCCAAGACAAACTATCACGATACGCCTAACTTTAATGAACATGAGGAGAGGTATATTTTTTAATTTGTCATTAAATATAATTTTACAAAAAAACTTATTTATTACTCAAAATGGGGCTTATGCGAAGGATTCACTTGTTTCCAGTTTGTGTTGATGACGTTATCAATGTTCACGTCACAGGAAAGAACATGAAACCAGATTCCCGTATCTGAATATTATGTAACTTATTTATTCAATTCCTTTTTAAAATTGAAAACAACTTCGGTGGCCGCATGATCTAAGGCGCTACTCTCTCAATAAACTAGACTTCCGAGGACGGGGAGATCAGGGTTCGATCCCAGTCGGCTGTAATGAGGGTTGTTTTTCCTAAATGGTTTTCTACTCTTCCTTCACGCAAATGAGGATACACTTCCTCTAAATTCAATCTTCCTAGTACTTATCTCATTAGTGAAATTAGTGCATACACGTATAATCAGAATGGGTAGTAAGACGCAGTGATAAAAACAAACCTTTATATATATTTTCTTAGGTTTTTTAACTTTCACCTTTTTTCATAATTTTCCATTTTCAAATGATAACAAAATGTTCACACTTCAAAAATATTTCGCTACCCACCAAAGTATTCTCGAGAACCACAGTTTTGGATACCAATGTCTTAAGAGGCAAATAGGTCCGGTTAAAGAGTATAACCGTGTCAATAAAAGTCTACACAAACGCCTAATGTAGTCATATACAGGCAATCTGAAACAAACCCGTTGTGGAGGTTAGGTATGCGCTAGATGTAATTAGCATAGCAATGCCCATGTATATCACGTGACAGCGAGGCATCGATTATCGAAGTAGGTTAAGTCAAACCTGCTTGGCCAGACTCAAGAGTCGCATTGCTGTACAAAGAAACTAATCTGGCAGTTCTAAAAGCTGCCACGCATTCAAGTACAAAAAACTGCGTGTTCGGGCTGTCATCTGTGTCAAACGGTGTCAACCATCGGTGCTACTATAAGGAGACTAGCCTACAGCGTAGAGAGAGAATGGAAAAACCACAGAGAAGTAACCGTGTGTAAGGAAAGACAGTGCATCTGCCTGGTACTCGAACCCAGGCCTTGCTGTTAACGGCAACCAAGAGTACCGCTAGTGTTTTGCCATTCCTGCCATTGTAGCACTTAAAGCTATTATTTAATTAGATGTTAGCTAGGCTAATTGCATTATTAATTTATATCATTATAGGCTCTATATAAAAATAAATGAGAAATGCCATCTTGTTTGTATAGGTAAACAATAACTCTATACAAATTTAATCAAAATTATTAAAGCTTATTTTTAGAGTATCTATTTTTATATCTTTTTGGCCTTAAGTAAACTACCCTCGATTTTAGGGCTAGATATCTAATTACAAAAACCCCTCGGAGGGATTTTATGAAAACCCTAGATACAAAGTTTTAGCCCGATAGCTAAAATGGTTTCGGCTTTAGGCCAAGATAAAGAAACACAGAACGGTGGCATAGCGAAAACCCCATTTTCTGTTTCAGGGGGTCATGAAATGGTGACATTATCAAAATCTCGAGTGGATTTTTTTTTACAATCATAATACTTCTCTCTCCGAGGGGTCGATAAAAATCAATAAAGCAAATCTACCATATTTAATTATAAAGTTTAGACCCACGGAAGTTATGAATTGAAGTTTTCTTTAATCCATCAGACTATTTGTGAACTCGTGTGCAAGATTTCAATGATGTGAAGTCAAAGTAAATAACAGCATAGATTCGAGACGTGTGTGCCGAACCTAATCGACAAAATTAATAAAGTTGTCCTCTTAGAACTTGATTAAAAACAAACTCGTAACGTTGAAGGAACGAGACGAAAACAAAGACTTTTCCAATCCACCACTATCCCAAATTACTTAAACAGAACCCTCAGATTTCTTTCATTCGAGAAACAAAAGCAATCCCGGTACTACTATAATAATGAATATTATATTTGAGCAATCTTGTTTCCAACATGGCTACCCTCTCCCCTTTCAAGTTGCCGTGCAAATTAGGGCCCCAAACAGATTGCGAGCTGTGGGTTTAATTAAGCAAAGCAAACCATTTTCGTAATGGCTGTTGCTTGGATTGGATTAATTCTATCCCTATATATACATGTATATATACAAATGTTATCTCCTGAAAGCAATACTTAGATAAATTAATCCGAGACGTAAACTTGTTAGTCCAACCAGTTCAGAACGTATTGCTGAAATGAGCCAGGAGGAACATGTGCACACATTTTTCTCTCGACCTTAGAAACAAGCACTTGCCAATTTATAATTACAATTATATACTTCAGTTTGCGTTCGAATTGAACACACTTATTTTTTGCAGGTCTTAGTAATGTTTTTTTGTTCTCTGATTTCTTGGTATTTACTTGAGATGGTATAGGAGTATCAAATAAAATAATTCCAAATAAAATATGAAGGCTAAAAGAAAGTAAATGAATAGAGTAATAATAAAGAAAATTACTACCTTTACGCATTGAAAAAAGCCGCTTTAACAATTTGATGCAACAGTTTGCTAGGAATTATAGAGCCTATTTTGAAAAATAAAGTTTTAAAACTATTGTTTTGCAGCTTAATTAGTTTAAATAATTTTGTTTCACGTTAAAATAGGTACAACATTTGAGTCACTAAATGATTATTTATTCAAAAAATGTTTAGCAATAAAATAATATCAAAATAAATAAAAACATTATTACAGTAGACCTATATAAATAGGTAGGCCTATTTTGATGTTCATTTAAAGTCTGCCCAGAAATAGTATTGATCATCAGAAACTTGTCTGTGCGATCGTATTTTATATGGTATTGTTGGTTATTACACTCAGCGGCCAGTTCCCCCCCCCCCCCCCCCTCTGTTTGGCAATTATCTAGCAACCTTTATAAATAAGGGTGGATTGAACAGACCACCCTATCCTCCCTGCCGACAGCTGATTGCGATGGAAATGCGAGAAATACCGAGTGAATGGGACTTCTAAAGCAACGTATTGATCTAATCCCCCTCCTTTCCCCTAACACATTCACCCGAACCCCCACCCCCTCACTCCCCTACCCTACATCCTCGTACCCGCACCCCACGACGCCCTCTTTTCATCACTTAGAAACTCATGGAAACTGGACTAAATGTTGCATTTTGTTACATATTTGGATCAAAAAGCTTTGTGCAATGGCAATGGCCCTTTGGCTAGAACCAATTTACACAAATGAGCACGCAAGAGTATAAATAATGTACCAGCCCAAGTAATGAACACATCTTCTACTAAATGAACGTGGTCTCTTCCTTGGATGTCAAAAGGTCAGTCTTCAATATAGCTTCCTCTAGGACAATAATGAGCAGATACCTCCATCAACGTCCAATTGGGGCAGTGGGCGATCATAACCAAAATGCTGCTCACATCCCTCATTATCTGTCTTAGAATCATGAGTGAAACTGATCATAAAAGAAATTCTCAACATATGTTTGCCTTGTATACAAAGACCCAAATAAATAACTCCGGTGCCTTCTTCAAAGTATTGACCAATCGAATTCCCCTTCAAGCCTTTTTAGCGCAAGTATAACAAAACACGATTTATGTAAACAAACAAATTTATACCAATCAAAGTATTTTATGGAACTTTCTATATAAAAAAATCCCTCAGCCATGAAGTTCGATACCACCTACTAATCTAAGAGTCTAGGACTAGATCCATGATGGTAAATTAGTTCTTCTTATTTTCACTGAATGGTGCTATTTTTAGTTTGGTCAATTTGTTTGTAGTTGATTTAATTGGTGAAGTTAACTAATATCTAACACAATGACACTAAAACTTTCAAACAAACAAACAAAAGCCGCGTACAAAAAAACCTAGGAGTGGAATATGTGACAAAACGATGCAGATTTCAATATGATGTAGATTTCTCTTTGCAACTAATAACCAAAATTGTTCCCCCACTATGAACGTTGGTAGCGTGATACTTAATTCAACAACGATTACACCTAAATTGTAGGAAGGGGAGTGGTCTGGAGGGGTTGGCTAATAGAAGCACCCTAGTGAACGGTCTAGGATGCTACAAGGGAGATGACAATTGAAGGGATGCTCTCGGTGTTTGACGGTTTGTGGATTTATTATTTCCAACAGGACGGGCATATTGTGCGACACCCCGAGTGTGGAGGGGGTACCCCACAAAATACAACCCTCAGTAATGCCACTCCCAGGGCAGATGGTATTACCGCTAAACATACATTGTGAACAGATTGCGATTGTAGTAGCGCTTAGTTCCAACCTTGTCCGCGCTCTTCTTGACATTGCACGTAGATCACACGTAGAGCAGGTGCATTTTCAAGAAGGAACTTATTAAATGTAGTTTTATAAACAGTCGCATTTATCTTATACAAACAATTTTAAGTTCACTTACATGTTTATTGTTTTGAAAGTCTTAGTTTATCGTTATTCAATTCTCGGAGAAGCACATAGGGAACAAACACCACGTGGAAAGGTATCAAAGCTCATCTACCAGTGATAAATATTTATCCTTCTCCAGGTATAAACATGGGGCATTTAGATAAGCGCTACTGCAACTGCTGCTACTACTGCTACTACTAATACTCCTCCTCACTAGGCTCTGTCATCTGACTAATCCATGTTTAATGAGTTTCCCGATAAATATGACTACTTTGCCCCGTGTTAAAAATAGCCGTGTCGGTAATAATTGTACTATAAAAATACTAAGCCTTAATATATAAGTCCTAACACCTCAGGGACATTCAAGTATTACGTAGGAACCTTAACAGAGGAAGGGGTTCGATCTTTGCTGACAAGGGGGTGGGGGGTCAGAACAATGCTTACGTAAGACCGAGAAAGACGGGCAAAATTGAGTGAGGGCACATCGAAGCCACTTGGACTCCGGGCAGCTTCGGGCAACAATGAAGATGCTGAGTGGCTAAATGAGGAAGAAGGGGAGACGTCTTTAGAAGTAAGCCAAAGCTGAGTGACCTAGGTCTCCCAAATAGAAACATAATAACTGAAAGTGTGAGAAATGGATTCCAGAACCTTGGTCATCGGATTGAATGGAGCTTAGGGTGTTTTCCTATAAATATAATATTCATGTATTCACTAATAATACTTTTTTATAGCTTAAATTAAAAGTAAATTAAAATTTTAAACTTTTATAATGTTATAACTTGTTTTAATTTCACCCATTCAGTAAATTTAAATTCATTGTAAACTAGTGTTAGTTGTCAATTATTTTGCAATATAAATTTACACCTCTATGTTGATAATTACCAGCCATTTATAAATCGCATGGATTTTTAATTTTTTTTATCGTCACATCTTACTACCTGTTCAAGCTATAAGAAAAATTACATGAACAAGAGAATGGTTACTCCTGTGAACAAATGAAAAAAGGTCTACAAATCTTATGTAAGCAAAAGAGGGGAGGGTTTAGACCTTTGCTTATTTTTGCTTACAAAGGAGATAGGGGGGTTAAAATGACCAAATATGTGCTTACGTAATACTTGAACACCCCTTAGCTCAGTCAGTAGCTTGTCTGGCCACTGAGCTTAAGGTCACGAGTTCCATTCCCAGCATGGCTAAAAAATTTAAAATTTGTGAAAATTTGGGTTTATCCTTTCGCAATGATAGATTGATAGCCAAAGGGCTCGGTTTTGTATCCCATTGATATTCATTTAATAAATAAGAGTTACATTAGTAACAATTATATTTACTTCTAGTTTGACCTAGAAAACAATAAAGTGAGCTAACTTTTAAGTTTATATATATATTTTTTAAACAAATATAATTTGACTGGAGATGTTAACATTGTTTTAACTTTAATGTTTTATACTTTCATCTGTATGTAAACTCACATTCTGTATTGTTATTCAAATTATGTTATCAATGTTATTTTGACTGTTTGACTCTTTTGTCTGAACAATTATGAGTCCATGAAATATTTTAAAAGTTATGAAATTTGTTACAATTGTTATTCCAAAATAATAAATAATTTTTCAATTGTCTTTCAGTAACACAATACTCCTTTTACTATTAATTTTCATAAAAACTTATTTTTTTAAAATATAATTCCCTGAATTCTTTAAATAATAGCATTTAGTCCTAGTTTTTATTTATTCACTCCTTACTAAAGATTTTAAATGTTAGAATGTTTTGTGGAATATTATTAAAAACCATGTTTAAAAGTGAAGTTAAAGGTTTATTGGTTTCATACTTACGAAACGGTTGATAATGTCTCACAAGGGACAGCCCACAACGAGGAAATCCTGTCTCCCATGGCTATAAGTGGACCTAGTCAGAGCACATCCAACACACCCTTGGCCCTGATGACCTAGTCAGAGCACATCCAACACACACCCTGGGGCCTGATGACCTAGTCAGAGCACATCCAACACCCTGGAGCCTGATGACCTAGTCAGAGCACATCCAACACATCCTGGGGCCTGATGACCTAGTCAGAGCACATCCAACACACCCTTGGCCCTGATGACCTAGTCAGAGCACATCCAACACACCCTGGGGCCTGATGACCTAGTCAGAGCACATCCAACACACCCTGGGGCCTGATGACCTAGTCAGAGCACATCCAATACACCCTTGGCCCTGATGACTTAGTCAGAGCACATCCAACACACCCTGGGGCCTGATGACCTAGTCAGAGCACATCCAACACACTCTGGGGCCTGATGACCTAGTCAGAGCACATCCAACACACCCTGGGGCCTGATAACCTAGTCAGAGCACATCCAACACATCTTGGGACCTGATGACCTTGTAAGAGCACATCCAACACACCATGGGGCCTGATGACCTTGTAAGAGCACATCCAACACACCATGGGGCCTGATGACCTTGTCAGAGCACATCCAACACATCTTGGGACCTGATGACCTTGTCAGAGCACATCCAACACATCTTGGGGCCTGATAACATAGTCAGAGCACATCCAACACACTCTGGGGCCTGATGACCTTGTAAGAGCACATCCAACACACCATGGGGCCTGATGACCTTGTAAGAGCACATCCAACACACCATGGGGCCTGATGACCTTGTCAGAGCACATCCAACACACCATGGGGCCTGATGACCTTGTCAGAGCACATCCAACACACCATGGGGCCTGATGACCTAGTCAGAGCACATCCAACACACTCTGGGGCCTGATGACCTAGTCAGAGCACATCCAACACACTCTGGGGCCTGATGACCTAGTCAGAGCACATCCAACACACTCTGGGGCCTGATGACCTTGTAAGAGTACATCCAACACACCCTGGTGCTTGATGACCTAGTCAGAGCACATCCAACACACCCTGGGGCCTGATGACCTTGTCAGAGCACATTCAACACATCTTGGGACCTGATGACCTTGTAAGAGCACATCCAACACACCATGGGGCCTGATGACCTTGTAAGAGCACATCCAACACACCATGGGGCCTGATGACCTTGTCAGAGCACATCCAACACATCTTGGGACCTGATGACCTTGTCAGAGCACATCCAACACACCTGGGGCCTGATGACCTAGTCAGAGCACATCCAACACACTCTGGGGCCTGATGACCTAGTCAGAGCACATCCAACACACTCTGGGGCCTGATGACCTTGTAAGAGCACATCCAACACACCATGGGGCCTGATGACCTTGTCAGAGCACATCCAACACATCTTGGGACCTGATGACCTTGTAAGAGCACATCCAACACACCATGGGGTCTGATGACCTTGTAAGAGCACATCCAACACATCTTGGGACCTGATGACCTTGTCAGAGCACATCCAACACACCCTGGGGCCTGATGACCTAGTCAGAGCACATCCAACACACCATGGGGCCTGATGACCTTGTCAGAGCACATCCAACACATCTTGGGACCTGATGACCTTGTCAGAGCACATCCAACACATCTTGGGGCCTGATAACATAGTCAGAGCACATCCAACACACCCTGGCGCTTGATGACCTTGTAAGAGTACATCCAACACACCCTGGTGCTTGATGACCTAGTCAGAGCACATCCAACACACCCTGGTGCTTGATGACCTTGTAAGAGCACATACAACACACCCTGGCACTTGATGACCTTGTAAGAGTACATCCAACACACCCTGGCACTTGATGACCTTGTAAGAGCACATCCAACACACACCATGGGGCCTGATGACCTTGTAAAAGCACATCCAACACACCTTGAGGCTTGATGACCTTGTAAGAGCACAACCAACACACACCATGGGTCCTGATGACCTAGTCAGAGCACATCCAACACATCTTGGGACCTGATGACCTTGTAAGAGCACATCCAACACATCTTGGGACCTGATGACCTTGTAAGAGCACATCCAACACACCCTGGGGCCTGATAACATAGTCAGAGCACACCCAACACACCCTGGAGCCTAATGACAGTGTAAGAGCACATCCAACACACCCTGTAGCCTGATGACCTAGTCAGAGCACACCCAACACACCCTGGGGCTTGATGACAGTGTAAGAGCACATCCAACACACCTTGGGGTCTGATTACCTTGTAAGAGCACATCCAACACACACCATGGGGTCTGATGACCTTGTAAGAGCACATCCAACACACCATGGGGTCTGATGACCTTGTAAGAGCACATCCAACACACCCTGGGGCCTTATTACGTGTTTGGACACGAATTACAAAGACAATGGTCTCGAAACTTGCATGAAAACAATTTAGTTAAGAAACCTAAATTAAGGTCAAAACGTTAATTGCCATCAAGATTGTAACCCCTCTCTGCCAATCTCACAATAAAGGCCAGTGAGTGACGTCTAGTTAAATCCCCGCTGAATACACGCGCAATCTAGAATCTCTCTGCAGTTAAACTTGCCTCATGCATCATCCTTGTCCTTAACCCTCGGTTCCTACTTTTTGTTACGTTCTTTTAATTTCATACGAGTTAATTAACTTCTAAAAAAAGTTACTATTACAGGGAACATATTTTAAAGTGGAGAAACTCTTTAATCAACTTCTAACAGGAACAGATTTAAATTGATGAGTGAAATCGTCAGAGCTAAGAATAAGTTCGGATGAGCGTTAATTTCGCCACTATACCCACACTTGTGGCAGAGTGGTCTAAGGCGTAGATCCGCTACATTTTAGCTTTTAACATTTTAGCTTTTAAATGAACTATGAAAAAAAAAATTCAATGCACACTATACAAATGTTAGAAACTAATACTTTAAACAAAATTATTAATTATTATAATTATTATTATATTATTATTATTATTATTATTATTATGCTGTTAAAAGTGTGTGGTTTTCAGCAATCCAAAATGGTATGTCAGTAAACCGACAGCCACGCTGTGAAGAAAAAAAACTTGTAATTAAGGTGACACCATTATGAAACCTAACCTCAGCATAAAAGACACACAACACTTTGAGTAAAAGGAACATTATTTTGAACTGTGTAGGAAATAAATTATTATTATTATTATTATTAGCACCGCGTCTTACTACCCGTTCGGGTTATACGCACTTACGCTAATGTGTAATGGTAGGGTGATTGTGAGATGAAATGAAGAACCTACAGTTTAACGTGGAATCCGAACCACGGTGGTGGCCTGGCATTCCACACATTCACAAGATGTTAGGAAATAAAAGTTTAGTCTGATATTTATTGTTCTTTTAATTGAAAAATTACACGGGAATCGAACCCAGGACTTTTGACTCAGTTGGGTTCGATTCCCGTGTCCAAATGTCATTTTTCAATTTAAAAGAATATGATATCTAGATGAGGTTATAACTAACTAACAAAAATAATAGCTGTGTTATTTAATGAATCATAATATTGATTGGTTGTGAGTTGTTTATTTTGTAAAATACTTTAGACTTTTATATATAATTATCGTAAATGACATTTAAATTTGAAACAATAGGCCATTATCTATCGGTGTCAAGAACCTTAGCTCACTGGACTGTTTTGTAACTCACTTAAATAGGCGTTAGTCTAGCCTTATTTGGTTTCCTTGAAGCAAGTGGTCAGGGTTCGAACTTTGGTTGGCTGTACTAAGGAGGTTTTTATTTCATAAATAGTTTCCCACGCTCCAAATAAACAAACGCGGATATACCTGTTCCGCATATTACCTATTAAATTAATATATCAATAGTGGGAATATGAGGAAAGCTTGGAATGTTATTAAGACGTGTGGCATGGAGGGGGATGGGAGGGGGGGGGGGGCAAGAAAAAGACTAGTGATGAACGCAATGGAATATGATTCAGTTCGATTCCAAAACATCAAGTAAACATGGATAGGACCTACACGCCATGAATAGCTGTCATAGGAAGGTTTTAATTCCTCATCAGTTTTAAATGACGGCGCTAGATGCATTAATGTAATTGGTTCCAGCACTTTTAAAAGCCGATGACATCACATGCCCATCATGTACGATAGTAAATGACAAAAAAAATCGACAAAATAAAGGCATTGTAAAAACAACATATGAAACGAAAATGCTTTCAGGCAAGCTTTCTGTTTTAGTTTACTTTCATGTTTGATGTAATATATATATGTTATATAAAACATGAGTATATGTATATACACACACACACGAGTATATATACATGCATTTATGTGCTTCACTATTCTAGTTGTTCCTGGTCAGTTACACGTCAAACTGAAGTTCCAAAGTAACCGACATTGCAAGGAAATGACAATTTCAAAGCTAAGTATAACGATCAGAGTTATGTGAAGGTCACTTTTAAAATGCGGAGACCAATCAGGTTTTTGTTGTCCCATTACACCATTGTTCAGACCTGGGCTTACCACCCGCTTATGTACTAATTATTTTGATGATTTTATAAATGAGGAAGGTTATATATAATGGAAGTGTACCCGCATTTGCGTGAAGGAAGAGTGGAAAACCATTTTGGAAAAACTCCTTTCAATACTCACGACCTAGTTTCAAACCTCGATCTGCCCGTCATTGGCAATCTAGTCTACGGCGAGAGTGACGACTAAGACCATATGGCCACCAAAGCAGTTTTTAATTTACTATCCGTTAATATACAGTTTAGTAGCTGTTCTTAAAAAGATTAAGCTTATATGTCGAGATATGTCATGATAATTGAGATAGTTTAAATCAGTTCAGACCAACTTTGGTGGCCGCATGATCTAAGGCGTCACTCTGAGATAGACCAGACTGCCGATGATGATGACATTGAGATTCGAATCCCGGTCAGTTGTACCTTGGGTGGTTTTTACTTCATGACTTTCCACTATACCTCCACGCGAATGCAGGTACAATTCCACTTTGGCCTAATTAATAGACCTACATGTGTGTATAACTCTAACGAGTATTAAGACGCGGTGCTAGAAAAATTAAATTAAATCTGTTAAATAGAAGGAAGTTTACCTCTTTCTTTGATATGGTTCTAAGGGCGAAGGTTACTGTGGATATTATTATTATTATTATTAGTTTTTTATTTAGCACCGCGTCTTACTACCCGTTCGGGTTATACGCTTAAGTACTAATTACGCTAATGAATTAGGAATTGGGAAGGTTGAGTTTAGAGAAAGTGAACCCGCATTTGCGTGGAGGGAGAGTGGAAAACACTTTAGGAAAAACCACCCCCAGTTCACCCGACCGAGATTCGAACCTCGATCTCCCCGTCATCAGCAGTCGAGCTCAACACGACTAGCGCGTTAGCTAACTACGCCACCGAGGCGGGTACTACTGCGGATATTGAAGCAAAAGAAATATGAGCTTCGTTTTCAACTTTTCAATGGTAGCGAACCCCTAATAATCAATAAAATGGGATGCTAGCTTGACACATTGTCCTCCTCGTCACACTTAGTCATGAGAACACCTCTTTGGTCTCGTTTATGTATATATATATATTCCAGAGGATTTTATGAAGGAGTGGGTCTGAAACGGGGTCAAACTCAGCCTAGAGGAACTACCTGAATAAAGAAGTAGCAGATATAATCTATGAAACTGAGATTAATTGTCGGAGAACTCGTCATGCTAACCACATGACACCCTCTATCCATACATGTTGGTACTATCATAGCTAACGGCTTAGGTTAGTTGGTCGGTAGACCTATAGCTCGTATGTGGGCACACGCCATGGAGTTTAAAAAAATCAATCATCCTAGTCTTATATATATATATATATATATATATATATATATATTTATATATGTTGAGCCCACAAGTTAGCTATAGGTCTACTAACCAGGCGACCACAGCCGTTAGCTATGATAGTACCAACATTTACGGATAGAGGGTGTCGTGTGGTCAACACAAGGAGCCCTCTAACTGTTAATTTCAGTTTTCTAGACCAGAGCCACTACCTATTTATTCAAGTATCTCCTCAATTGTCCTCATCACGAGGCAGAGTTAGCCCCGTTCCAAACCTATTGCTTTACAGATAAATTTTTGGAAGAACCAGGGATCGAACCCGTGATATATATGGCTCTGTAGCCATGAACTCTGACCAATAGACCAGAGAAGCGGTCAATCAATGTATATTAATTAACATCATTTTTATTTTATAGTGATGTATATTGTCATTTTTATAAAGATTCCTTTCAAATTAAACTGTTAACAAATTTAGGTCTAGCGTAAATATTGAGTAGCCTATAGTTGCCAAATTGCGCCCTTAAGGTGTGATGGTAGGGTTGCGAATTATAGGCAGTATTATTGCATTTCTTATAGCAAAACTAAAATTGTAAAATAAATCAAATATTACTCTAGTAGAAATATTTAGTTTAATTATCATGGTGACATAATTATTATTAGCCCCGCGTCTTACTACCCATTCGGGTTCTACGCACTTACGCTAATGTGTAATGGTAGGGTGATTGTGAGATGAAATGGAGGACCTACATTTTAACGTGGGATCCTAACCACGGTGGAGGCCTGGCATTCCCCACATTCACAAGTTGTGATTAATACACGACTGGTCAGAGGTGAAGGAAGGGTTTGGCAATGATAAATATGTGCTGGGACCGAGGATTGAACCCCGGACCCTCAGCACAAAAGTTTGACATCCTACCCCTAGACCGCCAGGTCAACCCGATGGTGATATCAACAACTTTTATATACCTGTAATGTTGATCGCAGAATTAGACCAGGACTTAAATTGTTTCTGGTCAGATACCACAATGGCCGCGACAGATATTCAAGAACTGTTGAGATTACTATGTTTAGAAAATTAAGCTAAATGTATCTTCTGAAGTCATATTTTATCTACCGTGGCTACAAGTATATTAAATAAACTTAAAAAATAAAGGAAACGCAAACGCAACTGAAGTTGCTCTGTAAATGCATAGAATTGACTATTTATGTTTATACTGGGGCAAATCGAAGTTGATGTCAACGTGACTGACGAGCAACGCGGCAACTGAGTTGCTCCTGTCATGACATGCTGTAAGCTCGTTACCCAGTTGCCTCTGTTTACGACGGTAATTTGTTGTGAGAGGACATGTTATTTTCAAATTATCGCGTAAGAACAGCAAGAAAATATACAATTCATGCAGTTTATTGCAAACTACCCGCGTTTGTGTGATCTTACGTTGAAAGGATACTCTAATAAGAACTAAAGAATCTGTCCGATAATTTTCCAAACCTTTACAGCACGTCACTGACTGTGGTTCACATTCATAACACTGTAGAGGTGACACTTAACGTCTTTGTAAATGCCTTCGAAACACTTCTTCACATCGTATACTACAACAACGTCCTCCTTTGAGCATGACATACCGAAAACTGTAGAAACAATAACGTCCTCCTGAGATGATGACTAACCATAAACTGGCATTGCTTTTGTAAAAACAACTTTGTAAACCAGTGGCCGGAGATTCTATGAGCACCTTCAGTCAGGTTGCGTTTCTATCACCACCAGTTGCGCCCTGTATGGACGTGGTCTAACAGAGATATTAAATAAAACGTACTCACATGAATGTGAGAGATAATGAATTGCACCATGCTCTCAGATAAGCTAGTATAATTTTGATTGGCGGATGTAAAATTACAATAGAATGGCAATCACCAAGTTGCCTGTAAAATGATTTGTTTCTAAATCTAAGCGTGAGATGGCAGTTTATGTAGAGTAAACTAATCACTCTGTGAGCGGTAATTTGTAAATATACAACAAGAGTTAAACAACCGTTCTAATCCTGTGTGAGTGAACGTGTGTGGGATATGATCGCCTCAGGGCACACAGATTTCATCCACGGTTTGTGCGGCATTATTACCAACCTGTACCATAAAACAGTTTGAAAACTATCCGATGCGATCTCGTAATTATTGGCAATCACACGCTGCGTGAATCATCCGACACATGCACTTACAAAATACTTATTAAAAGGCGCACCTTGTCGTAGCCTCGGGGAGACGTGTCTTGTTCCAAACTATAGTACAGGGATTCCCAAACAGGCTTCCGTGATCCCATCTCTGGGTTTCCACGAGAATTTGCAAAAACTCGCTTTTTATTGGTCTACCCAAAATGGTTTTTTAAAGATGTGTAAAAATATGTTAAGAGAACTCTTGTACCCGAAGAAGATGACGAGAATTGTGTCGGTAGTAATGTTAAGGATGAGGATGGTAAGAATATTGATAACAAGGTTCAAGTACGGAGGATAGTAATTAGAAATAGGCAGTTAATGCTCTAGATATATTTTATTCAAAGGTATGAGTTAATTATTATTTACTAGCCGTGCTGCTTATACGTATATTTTGTAGTTCACCACTGTCACACCTAATATGTGTCAGGGGCTCTCCGAGTTTTTATTAAATATTTTATGTGTTCCTCCGAACAATAATGATTGGGAATCCCTGCAGTAACAAATAGGATATGTAACAGCGAAGAGTGGGAGCAGTCTATTCATGCCACTGTGTTTGAAAGTCTCTGTTATTATCTGCGTTGTTGTTATCGTATCGAGGAAAATATGGCGTCCAGATGAACTTATCACCGTGGATTGGGGCAGCTAACTCGCAACGTTCAACGACCTCGAAGGCTTACCTCCGAATACTGTGACGTCCCATCTTGGTTAGAGATCACACATCGCATCATAGTGAACATGTGATGTTAACTCACGTGTGTTGACAAGTAATGGAGATATACATATTTTGTATTTATTGTTTGTCACCGTGTCTAACTACCAGTTCGGGTTAAATGCATATGTGCTAGTAACACTAATGTGCTATGAATGAGATTAGGTTTAGTTTAGGAGAAATATACCCGCATTTTTGTGGAGGGAGAATGGAACATCATTTAAGAAACAGCACCCTCAGTACACCTGGCCGAGATTCGAACCCCGATATCCCCATCGTCTGCAGTCTTAATCTATTGCGAGAATGATGCCTTAGATTATGTAGTCACCTATATATTAGGAGTTTGGCTGACAGTGTGATACCAGCATGAGATAATTCTAGCCATCGTGCTTTTTTTAACTTTTTTTTTTGCTAAAATGTCTGTCTTTAAAAACTATACACAAAAACAACATTTTTACTAAGGGTATCCAAACATTCATTTTTCGAATTGATTGTAATGCCTCATGATTTAAAAACTAACCTGATTTTAGAAAGTAGACTACATAGCACCCAATCCCTCTATTAATGAGAAAACGAAACTCTCTACTTCACCAAAAACGAATCTTTCGACTATAACTGGAATATAACTCCGGCCCTCTAACTCAGTGAACAGACACGCTAACGACAGAAAAAAGATGTCAGACAATTAATTACGTATATATTATTCTACTACACGCACTTAGAAGAAACTGAATCAAATAAGACTAATTTATTTTATTTTAAATCACTTTTCATGTTATATTTTCTTACGTTAGGATTTGTAAAATCAGTTTTGCAATTTAAAGGTTGTTATTAGTAAGCTCTAGGGACGAAACTAGATAATGAGTGACTGCTTGAAATTAGAAAATATTAAGGAAGGAGAAGAGAAATTGATTTTACTAGTAGTCAACATGGAAGAAAGGGCCCGAATGCACAATATTGAGATCAAAGCACCTCAGTAATGTAATGGAAAACCAAATCCAGCATACTAGATCAAAGTCCATTGTACTATCCATATGAGCCACGCATGGACGTTTATGTCTGTTAACAGAGGGAGACACATGTAAATTACTGATAGGCTATACTTATCCATTTATTAGCTGTATATATTGTCGTTTGGTTCCAAAAGTATTTCTTTATTCCCTCGGACCAGATGTCATATTTTCTCATGCAAAGTGGCTGCCTACCTGTAGTAGTTTTAAACTGCATGTAGAGTATTTCAGCTACTCTATGTTAAGTGTCTATTCTTGTATGATTATATTAATTCAGCCTCGATTAAGTTGTATAACGAAGTCTGAGCAATTAGCCGATATTGTTTTGGATGGTGATGGTTGTCGAACTTTAAACAAATGGTGTGGCATTGTAATTACATTTTTTTTCGCTTATTAGGAATGTCTCAAATGAAAAATAGTTGTCAATCATGTTTTTTCTAAAGGCAAAAAAATACGAGAAATGCCATGGGCATCCACTTTTAAGAGGACGCGATTTTACCAATATTCTAATGGAAAAACATGATGAAAGTAAACTTGACAAAAAGCTATGCATATAAAATGCGAGTACGGAGGGTAGAGGCAAGGTGGGAGGAAGGGGGAAGGCAGGATAGGATACATTCAATGAATGCACTTTGAACGCATTTCCAAGACATGAAAGATCACTTTGCGAGATTGCCATTAATATGTTGGAGTCTTGAGGTCCAGCAAACTTTCAGAAACACCTCTGCATTGTAAGAGATAGTTAGTTACTACCGCGCCCTACTGCCCATACAGGCTACCCACACACTCATGGGGTACGGACGAGGAGGGTGGCGTTTAGAGGAAATGTACCAGCATTTTATTGGAGTGTGAGTGACAAACTATCTAAGTAAAACACCTAGTACACCCAGAAGGGATTCGAACCCTAAACCCCTGTCATCGAAAAATCAGAGTGGACAACCGATGCAACTATTCTAAGGAAATGAGAGCACTATTCTAAGGAACTGAGAGCACTATTCTAAGGAACTGAGAGCACTATTCAAGGAAATGAGAGCACTATTCTAAGGAACTGAGAGCACTATTCTAAGGAACTGAGAGCACTATTCTAAGGAAATGAGAGCACTATTCTAAGGAAATGAGAGCACTATTCTAGGTAACAGTGACCACCATTCTAGGGAGCTCAGAAATAATATTTTGTCATCTACTTTCATATCACGATAAGACCAAGGGCCGTAGCCTATTTATATGCCTTGAAATTACAAACATTTTGTTCATGGTCAACACTGGTATTATTTTACTATGATGATAATAATATTAATAATAATGTTTTGTATGTATTGATAATATCTATAAAAAGTGACATCTCCAGATCACATAACTTTGTACATGAATTTATGAAAGAATATCTAGTAGCTTTTTAGATATCAGATGTGAGTTCGTAAGAAAGTTAGGTTATAGGTTTATTCTAGTCTCGATAGTCAACCAACCTCTTAGTACACTAAATAACAATATCGAATATAAACAAATACTATTTAAGTTTTGAACCAACCAGGATTCGCACCAGAGACGTTCTCAAAAGCTAGTGGCCCCCTAAGATGTTTTCGCGTACCCCGGGGGTAAAATTTAATATTTATGGATCTATTTATAATTTAAAACTTATTATCTAATACATTTTTTGGATATAATTTATTTTATAATGTAGATTATATAATGTTTTTAACTTGCAATACTCACCAACAATTCGTGGCTACAAAGCTGAGGATAAATTATGTCTGTAAGACGTGAACCAAACAGGTTGAATAGCACTGGGCGTCAGTACTGTCGCAAATTAGATGGATTA
>JBCFYV010000024.1:8666590-8680641 GCA_039000515.1 Timema cristinae
TTATTATTATTATTATTATTATTATTATTATTATTATTATTATTAGCACCGCGTCTTACTACCCGTTCGAGTTATACGCACTTACGCTAATGTGTAATGGTAGGGTGATTGTGAGATGAAATGGAGGACCTACAGTTTAACGTGGGATCCGAACCACGGTGGAGGCCTGGCATTCCCCACATTCACAAGTTGTGATTAATACACGTCTTGTCAGAGGTGAAGGAAGGGTTTGGTAATCATATAAATCTGTGCCGGGACCGAGGATTGAGCCCCGGACCCCCAGTACAGAAGTCTGACACCTTACCCCTAGACCACCAGGTCACCCATATTGTGTTCATTGTTGTTGTGAAATGTTACAATATCCGAGGATGTAGATATCAGGTTAAGTTCGCGATTTAGCATAAGATGCGGAATGAGGCCCTGCGGATGGTATTTTGGTGATCCACGCACGCGTGAGATCAGTTGAAACTTGTCATGTGTAACATACTCACACACTCTACCTCAGGTGGTGCGGTTCAATCACTCGATACTGTTGCCGCACACTTGTTTCACGCTCTGGTAAAAAAACACTAGCAACGGCGGTTACCGTGAGTATACGGCATTCACGATAGGTCTATCTTTACCTGGATGACAGTTCGAAAATCATATGTTTAGGTTTTGTGTTGCCAACACTTGTAAAAGATCACTGTTTTGTTATAAATGTATTAATTACCTGTTATAAATTACATTTAAAATAACGTAAACTTAAGTTTTCTCATACTATTTCATTTTTTTAAATAATTTCTTTTATCCACCTCGAAACAATATTTTAAACATAATTAAAAGTACTTATTTTTCGTTTTGTAATGTTATCTATACTTTATAATATAGTGCACACATCAATACCTTTTAATACAGGCATAGTATTTACTTGGAAAAGAGAAAATTTTTGTAATTTTTTTTACATACAATAAATGATTTTATGATTATTTTATCGTATTTTAAAATATTTAACTGAATAAAATATTTTCATCGACTGCGTGTCCGCATCATTGTAAAAAACTTGTTTACCATTATGTTCAATCATATGGTTTATATTCGTCAGCCGCCATTTTGAAGCTATGTTCGTTAGAAGTTTTTGTGAAAGTGGTGTTAATATTTTTTAAGTGGAATAAAACGATAAATAAACTTTGTGTCTGACCTCAAATAAATATATAAATAATATTGGCCTAAATTACTGTGGTTAACTATCACATTAATATATTACCATCTGTTTTCATTACAGTCATCCAAAGTGATAGATGTCAGCTGTTGTCGTAGTGATATATTAGTGATTACTTCTAGTAACATTTCGAGTTGTCATCCAGGTAAACTTAGCTCGTTAATGACTTATACGTCGCATTTAACCGACTAAAATAAGAGCTAGGGAGGAGGAGAGTGATTTGTGAGGAAGTGCACCAGAATTAGCGTAGGGAGATAAGGGATATAAACCAGGATATCATCACTTGGGTAGAACTAAGCACCAGTACAGTACATTCGTTCTAGATTCGAACCTCAAACTTTCATCACCAGAAATCCGGTATGTTGTGATCCTGGTTTCTGAAACAGTGTGATCACCATTGCGGGTAAAGTAGAGGGTGTCCCAAATAAAGCCAGCCCTAGATGCACAGTATTTCAAAGTTTGTGTTCAAAATGTAGCCATGCAGTTACCCCACAGATGATACTATCCAGTGTTTATTTATTGAAACTATGCATAGCGGCTGGGGATGCACATTTATAAGGCAACACATACTTTGAAATACTGTGTGTTCGGGGCCAGTTTTATTTGGAACATCCTGTAGATTGATAGCTGGAAAATTAACGTCATGATGAACTCACAGGTGAGTCAACTTTATATGAGATTGGGTGGTAATTTAATTGTTTATACATGGTAACGTTGGCCTTTCTGTCAGTTGAAAAGCTACTCAAAACATTTTAATATAGATAAACTTGGCAAATAGGTCTACTTCAGTCATTTTTCATCAATTTAAAAATAAATGGTATCATAGAATCATACATTTTACTCATTTACATTAATAAAGTGAATACCTAGTTTGTTTGACATGAGCGTTGCGCGATATCTACCGCGCGGAGAGGCCTGAAATTTAAACAATGGTAGCTTCTGTGCGTGAGTATGCACACCAAGAGGCCAGAATTTTAAACTTTTGATTTTATTTTTTCAAGTTATTGAAAAATGCGTCAAAAGAAATAAAATAAAGAGAATTTTATTTCTGTCTGTTTGAAGTTAAAAACAGTTGCAAGGGGAAACCACTCAATCCAATGCGTGGTTTCCATGGGCAATGCCGGATACTTCTACTAGTCTATTATAATATGTTTTAGTTTGTGACAGAAATTTTAAAAATTCGTCATCAGCAGTAAATTACCCCAAATGGTATTTTAGAAAAAACGTATATGTAATCGTATTAATAATGTAAAACACTCCCCAGGTGCCATTTTAACCAAAATCGTTGTAGCCATTTTCGAAATATTTTAAATTTTCAAAAATCACTCATCGGCAAACTACCCTTAATTTGAGGGCTAGAATAAGATAATAAAACACCGTAGGTATGAGGTATGAGCATTTATAACATCTAACTACCAAGTTTGAACAAAATCCATCTGTTTGGGCTGTAGCGCTCCGAGAAGGATAGAGAGATAAATCGGTGTCCTGACAGTTGCGCCCAAAGGGCCAAGCAGGTGGGCGACCCAGGTAGGGGTCAGCTTCAGAGTGATTATTGCGTACACCTGGATTAAAGGGGGTTAGGTTAGGTATGCTTAGGTTAGTTTATGTTAGCTCAGGTTAGCCCAGGTTGTATTAGGTTAGTTCAGATTAACTTAAATTAAAAAAGGGGTTTGTTAATGGTTATGGGAACTGTGGTATAGTGGGCTAAATTAAAAATATCCTACACAGCTTTATAATCTTTATGTCAATCATTTAAATTGGGCAACGGCCAATTCGGGTAGAAAGATAAATAAATGTTCGTGATGGTTGCTGTTTCTTGGGTGTACGCCATTATCATGGTACGCAATTGTCATATATTCGATAAAACACAGGCACAGACAGAATTATAAGATTTTTTTTTTAATTTGGAGGGATATAAAAGCCACAGAATGGCCACAAAATCTCACGAAGAAAATTCCTTAACTTTTCCATTAAATCCAAATTTTCCCAGTTTATAACGGGATACATAAGGATGTTAAAATATTCTAGACATTCAATTTGTTAAAAATAGTTATTTTTGAAATAAATTAAACTCTAAAACTAAATACATAATATACAGACTTTGATACAACCAATGTTTGAAGAGGGTTCAATTAAGCCAAATATACCCTGTTCCTTGATTGATTACCATATTCCCTGACATGTCCCTGATTTTCCTTGATTGATTACCATATTCCCTGACATGTCCCTGATTTTCCTTGATTGATTACCATATTCCCTGACATGTCCCTGATTTTCCTTGATTGATTACCAAATTCCCTGACATGTCCCTGATTTTCCTTGATTGATTACCAAATTCCCTGACATGTCCCTGATTTTCCTTGATTGATTACCATATTCCCTGACATTTCCCTGATTTTCCTTGATTGATTACCATATTCCCTGACATGTCCCTGATTTTCCTTGATTGATTACCATATTCCCTGACATGTCCCTGATTTTCCGTGCAGTTTCTTGGTTTTCACTGAATGTGGCCCTTCTGCGTCAGGATCAGCCAAAACCTCTATTTCAAAAATGTTCACGATTACAAGACTTTCTCTGTCAGAGAAAGTAAAAGAGTAAATAGACATACTTAAGAGACGAACGAAGAAAATATTTTATTAGTTTTGTAGTGTCCTGAAATATTAAAATTTATCTTAATCAAACTATAAGTTATGTAAAACCTCGGCTTCCATGGAACGTCAATAATCTGAACTAATCTGGACTAAACATAAAGATAGTAAATTGGTTTGTACAACTTAATAATGACTGGGAGATTGTTAACTCTACTAACGATATTAGCATAGGCCTACATCATAGTAATGCATTTTCTCATAGTTCTAATACTTGTTTCAACGTGAAATAGACAAAGAATATATTTCAGAGCACGTCCGACATGTTTCAAAGCATAGGGATGACGTGATTAACCCTTTCCCCCGCTGCCATCAAATCACAAATATAATTAGTTTCGTATTTTAATGAGTGGTTTCACAATAACGTTTTCCTAAATGCGTTTCCACTCTCCTTCCCTGCAAACGCGGGTGTATGTAGCTTACTTCTCCCATCCATACCCATATTTATTTTATTTTACACCTCGTCTTATTACCCGTTAAGGCTAGATGCATTTAACTAAGCTAATGAGGTAGAGACACGGAAAGTATTTTATGGAGGAAATGTACCGATATTTGCGTGGAAGGCTAGTGGAAAACCAGTTGGGAGAATGACGACACCCTGAGTGATTAATCCTACCGACGATTCAAACCTCGATTGCCCATCACCATAATACCAGATAAGACGAGACCATCGACTTTGTCTGCGTGCCCACCGATGTGTGTGGGTCTTTCCCTAAAGTACACGAGTTGATTTTAATTCGATATTTAAAATATAAGTGAAGGTTTTTCGAGATTTTGAGACTGTTAGACCCAGATATCGTCCAAACCATTATTTCCAAAGAGCAGATTCCATTCATTATATTAATCTTGTCCTTATCTAGAACAGTTTGGTTTTAAGAACTTTGTCAAAGTGTGCCAAGATCACACGAAACATTATAATAGTTCATCTACCAAACCGAAAGTGTTTTTATTCATATTTAAATATCTTTTCCGATTGTTTCATGGTAAATATTGACGTTTTATATTTTCCTTTATTTGTGTACTATTTGTACTGACAATAGTGGGATAAAATTGACCACGACCGAAAAGGTTATTTTTTATTTGTTTGCTATGTTGAAAATGTTTGTAGGCTTACATATTTTATATTTAGTCAAAGTTATTCAACACCGCATCCGTTCGGGTTACGCTTATGTTGCCTACTAATTACGCTCATGGTTTTAGGGACTAGGGAAGTTATATTAATATAAAGTATGCCCACATTTACGTGGAGGGAGTGAGATAAATTATTTTAGAAAAGCCACCCTCAGCACACCCGGTCGAGATTCGAACCTCGATCTCCCCGTCATTGGCAACCAGGTCTACTACGAGAGTAGCGCGTTAGAGCAGTGGTTCTTAACCTTTTATTACTTGCGCCCCCCTAAATATCCTTAAATATTTTCGCGGACCCCTAATTTTCACATATTAATCAAGATTTATTATAAAATAGTGGCCTTATTTACTGATTATAATAACAAACAAATAAAAAACAGAAATTAACTAACTAAATATATTTAACAAGACATCTGCTGTTGAACACTTTCCTCTTGTTTCACTTGTATTGCTAAATGCTATTCACATGGGAAATCTCTTCACACAAATAAGTAGAAACAAGAGCAACAAATTTTGAATGGCAATGGTAAACAAATGGAAATTATTTGTACTAATCGTGATTTTTATTATCCGTGCTGCCCCTCAATCATCCCGGAAAATCGAGTCTACTGTACTTACATGCTTACGATCATCAAATTCTTTATTACAAAACATACAATTTAATATAAATGACTTCAGTAATAAGCAAATAACATTTTTCATTTTTTAGGCACTCTAAAAATCTTTAGCGCGCCCCCCCCCCCCCCTTCCCCGATTAAGAATCGCTGCGTTAGACCAAGCGGTCACTGAAGCAGGTTAGGTTGCCTGTAGTATACAGTAAGATAATGTTCGTAAAGTTTGTTGTGGAATATTGGCTCAAGAGTATTTTTATCAGATAACAGCTGTGCTCGTAATCGAACATATGACCTTTTGTAACGGAATGATTGTAGCAGTGGTGAGTGAAGTGACTGTCTGGGGGCATAGTAACTAAGAACATTTGAAGGAGGGTGCGTTCACGCTGGAAACTAGGGTGTTCCTAGCCTAGATAATAGAGCGTTTCTAACATTGATAATAGGAGTTTCTAGCCTAGATAATAGGTTGTTCCTAAAGTTGATAATAGGGTTTAACTAGCCTAGATAATAGGTTATTCCTAGCTTAGATAAAAAATAGCGTTAGAGAGTTGGTCGAACTATTTCACTATCTCACTGGGAGCCGAAAGATATATGAACAAACTATAGCCAAACGTTTCCAACCAGATTTCACATCTTTCAAAAAGTTTAATCGTCCAAATATGTAGGACTATTCTTGTTATCTACATAGATAATGTTAAAGAAATGTGCTAGATTTGTTCAACTAAGAAGCCAGTTTTCAATTCCCGGCCATATGTACATGGGATGAATTATTTTTTTCCCTAATAGTTTCCCATTATCTTTTTCACTGTGAATTATGGTGCATTAATTCAACATTTCTTCTCTTCATTCGGCCCTTATATAAGTCAGAGCAAGCTGTGTGTACACAAAACTGGCAATATACGCAAAACATTAAATAGCGTTATTAAAATAGATTTAAGTTCGGGCCCTTAGAACAATCAGTAGCTCGTTTCCATACTAAGCTAAGGGTACCGAGTTTAATTCCCAAAATGGTCAAAAAAAATGTATAATTCGTAGAATTAGATCTTCACCTTCAAGTGAATAATTGATGGTTGGAATACTGGATGTTGTGTCTATTTTAAAAAGTTAATTTGTAAGTCGTGTGTTGATATAATTAGTTGGTTTGAAAAGTGTACGCAAAATAGGCCTACTCCTTTTGAAAGATAAAATACATACAATGACAACATTTAAACACCTAGTTTAAAAAAGTATTTAGGAAAAAGCCACCCTCAGCACACCCGGTTGAGATTCGAACCTCGATCTCCCCGTCATTGTAAATATTATAAAAGAAAGTAATTTATGAACTTCGAAACAAAATGATCCCTAAAATGAGTATTATTAAGACCAATTTATTTTACACTCAGTCTATCCTGAAGATCCACCTTAGTTTACTGAAGAATTTTTTCTCTAAAATTGTTTCTCACTCTTCCTTTACACAAATGGGGGTACATTTTTCTATATTCTATCTTCCACGTCCTTAGAGCTGTGTTTACAAAGTGCAGACCCTGATACAATTCTATGTGTGGTCGATTTATTTATACAGCTACTCATGTTCAGTTCGTGCTTTCTACAACCTACACTATTAAGTAGGCCTACTTATACCAGAACAGAATGTATTAGACCTCCTTAGGATACCTTTTAATGGATTAAAATAACCACCAACCAAGCTCTAGCGGGGGTTCAATTCCGACCTCCCAAGTGAGTCAAAACTATACCAACCCTTTCGGTCAAGATGAAAGTTACTATCTAATATTTCACTATTTGTTTGAATTAATTAGCGAGAACTTTCTAGACACACAGATTATATTAGAGCATGACTTACATACTAACTCAAATTAGATTATTAAAACTATGACTATAGACCTAAATTAAGAATAAGGACCTTATCATCTAACTTTTCATGAATAAAATAACAATATAGACTTATATGTCGGTAGTAAATATCTTTGTTAGCATAACCTAGATACGAACCAAGGTCTTTTAAACATGGCGACGCATTAATTATCCTATTGAAAACAATTTCGACTGGTTCTGCCCCTTATCGATAATACCACACCGCTTATTTTTATAAAAGAATAAAGTGTTTAGGGAAATTATATATGTGTAAATTTCTACTTAGTAAGGTTGGTAAAACCTCCCTCCCCTTCCATCCCCCTTGGAACAACTCCCCAAAACACGCGGAGGGTCGGGTAGGGGAGAGTGAACACCACAAGTGGAAAAGTTTCGAGTGGGAGGATCGATTTAGCGAGCGAGTGGCGGTGGTACGATATATAAACTCGAGCCAGCCAGCGACTGTACATCCAACACACAAGCCAGCGTTCATCCATTCAATCAAGTAAGATTGTTTTCCTGGGCTGGATGAGATAGCAGTTCTAACCCCCTACCACCGCGCCGGGCTAACGTCGATTAGATTGCTACCTCCCTCCCTCCCTTCCTTTCCACCCTTCAGTTATATCGGCCTCTTCCCCTTTCATCCCCTCCTGCCCCTATAAACTGATAATATACGCAACTCTCAGCCATAGGGGTAAGGATCTAGATCATTCTACAAATCCATTTAGACAAATTTTACTTCCGTAAATTAAGGTAGCCCCTAAATCAATTATGTCACTATTAAAAACAAACACAATTTTGTAAAAAAAAAGTTTTTAGGAAGCATAGGACTAGGAAATAAAATTAGTTCAAAATATTAGTTTAGTGATACCGAAGTAAAATACTAAAATTTAATATTATCTATTTAAAATTGTCGGATTTCCATACTAATAAAATTCTAGAGCAATGATAGTTAAAAATAAACAACAATGAGAAACGGTCACTATATTTAGCTTATTATCGACAAATCGACACTATCTTCCAAAAATGACAACCATGTTTAGAAAGTTAAAAGATATTTTTTTGCGGCAAACATAGATAGCATTTTACTATATTATTTGTGTTCGTATCTAGGTATTGATAATATCTATCAAAAGTGACAGCTGCAGATAACATGAAAACATTTTATGTATTTATTTATTATTATGGTTATTTTATAGGTGTTGATAATATCGAACTAAAGTGAAAGCTACAGACCACAGGACTTGAAGTGTGGGCACGGGAAAATAGCTATAGCATCATTTCTAGCTACCAGTTCTTCTTACGAGAATTGGAGTGTCGTAACTAATATAAGGTCAATCCTAGTAGGTAATCGATTTAGATCTCAACTCGATAAATACGCTCTTAAGACCGGCAACCGCACACCAAGCGAATATGTGACAATGTACTGGATAGAGAACTATCAAACAAACTTTTCAAGGAAGCTTTTAAGCACTCTAGGTATCATGCACTTAGTATTACTCCTATTTTTTGTGAGGAGGACAAAAGTTTGGCTCAATTTACTATCAGAGACCACGTGCGTCGTACAAGGGATATGTGAGGTCACGTATGATAAGCGGAAATGATAACTTCCTACGAATAACCATCCGAAAGGTTATTTCTACAACTATAATCTTACTAAAGTAGGGTTCTGGCAGGAAAAAAAGGCCTTTAAGAAGATTCTTTGTAAGAAAATCAGGTTATTATGGCAGGAAAAAAAGGCCTTTAAGAAGATTATTTGTAAGAAAATCAGGTTATTATAACACACATTCTTAGAAATGAATTATTTGTTGTAAATAAGGTGGACGAGTACTACCCTGGTGGGAACATCTGTAAGTTTGCTATGAAACATAGCTTTCAAAATTGTTATAGTCTTATAAACATCCATCAGAGGTTCAAAAAGCGCAACATTCAAGGAGTTAATATAGGAAAAATTATGCTGTGGATAATTAGTTCTTGGTGATTAAACCCAAAAACATGACAAGCTCTTAAAAGAGGTTATCCTACAATTTTTTGAATAGGCCTATTTCAATTTTAATAATAGGGTCTATTGATGAATTTTCAAGGATTTGGATTGTAAAGCGTTTTATAAACATGCTATTTATGTTAGGTCAGTAATAACTACCGCACTAAGTTGAACATTCATTATCAAGAATATAATATATTTAAATATGTAAATGTGACCAATTAATTGTAAGCTAGGATATTTATAATGTATGGTTAGTAAGCCCTTTAAAACCTTGTAAAATATAATACAAGTCTTGTTATATGTGGCTTTCACTTTCGATGGTAGTTATATCAATACCAATAAAATACATTTCTAAAAACTTCTATCCATGTAAATTGGATTGTATACACTCCAAAATATTTTGGTTATTTAAAGAAAGGAAGATTTTTGAAAATTGTACCATGTTATGTCTATTTTGAACGCATTCTTTATCAAACATTAATCGCATGATAAACCCAATTTATAAACACATGTAAATATCACTATTTTGAATTTCCCTGTATGTCCAAGGATAGAAAATATATTTTAGGCTGAGGTTTAAACTTCAAATAAGGACACGAACACAGACATCACTTTGAAATCAATGGTGTAAACGACATACGAATAAAACTGCTAGTGCAAGATTTAAAACCCTAACACATTCTTGGGAGTTTTACTTTTATAACCTAAAAATATTTTATACATTAAAAAAAAAATTGGTAAACAGATGATCAATCATAGAGTGAAATTATTATAAGGTTTCAAGTGTTTTCGATCTAATGACATGTCATGTTCCTCCTACATGAAAGGATACTATTAAAATTACAATCATGATCTAAGTTGGTTTAGAAACCAAGCTTCACTCTTGTCTGTGATATTACGGGACAGTGTTGTTAAAAGTTTGTTTTGTTTCCCAAATACTGGAGGTTGTCTATAAGATAACTACCTAATAGACTGCACTATTTGAACAAAGATGGTATTTCAACACTACCAAATTAGTGATAGTAAACTACTTACTTTTTGTGAAGACTGTACCCTGAATTCTCAGCAGGCGTTGACTGTAGGGGATATCGTGCTGACCTTGGAAATTCAAAAGTAGATCATTCTTCCTCGACCTTAGAATTTGGGAGCTAGTTTAGGTGGTGAAATTTTCTCGCAGTTTTCAAGAGAGCTTTTCCCTCCCGTCTTTCAAAGCAAAAGGTCCAGTAAATTCTAGTTATGGCCAATAAAAGAGACTTTTCGTGGGTACAATAAGAAACCTTGAGGGGTAAGAAGTAAGGGAAAGGTACCCCCTGCTGACAATCGTCCCAACCCTGATTTTACCCCACTGAAAAGGAAACGAAAAAGAAAGAATGTATGAGTGTGAGAGAGAAAATTCGCCTTTTCCCCCTCCCCCTGCCTTTTTGTTTGAAAAAAAAAAGAATAAAAGGCAGCAGTAGTCCTAATAGAAGTTGTTGTTCGCCTTGGAAGTTGACCGGTGGGATGGTTGGCTGCTTGCTGGAAGACCCTCACTAACTACCTTGGCTATTATTATTCAACTAAAATGCGAACACACAAAGCATCGTTTAAATAGAAACACCTACAATAAGGTTGGTTGTGCAATGAGAGAGTTGACAGGTATATATTCGTGGTACCGCACAGCGGACACAAACCACGTTTCATTTGTCCACTCCAGAATATATTACATCACTCAGTGGACCACTAAGGTTGTTCACGTTGAAGAAGATATCGTTATTGTGCTGTCAATGTTTATTATGGCGATTTGATTGCTTTCCTGTTTATGTTTTATGGTCGTCTGTCCGCCTGTTAGTGCGTAAAGTAAGTATTATCTTAATTGAGCTCTTCGAAGTTATGGACACTTACTCTCAGTTTGTCCGTGTAAACTACCTCTCATAAATAAGATGTTTTTATGTCAAAGTTATTAAAGGAAAATCGAAGTACGGCAAAGTTTTACAAAAAGCGTACAATGTGACACAAACATATTATTATACTACTCGCACAGAGTAGACATGTCCTTTTAATGAGCTTACTTAAGGTTTACAAATAAACACAAAAAGAGTTTCAAGCGTATAGCCTATACTGGATTAAAAACTGTTAACACGAAATTAAGAACAAAACAACAACGCACACACAAAATTATATTATTTTGTAAGTAGAAGTTACTTGATTCACTATCACACGCTAATGATGACAGTCAGCTTGTCACAACGACTTTGTCCTGTCTTTCCCGACATCGGTGTCAGCGAAGACATGTTGCTGTGTGAAGACGTTCAAAAAACAGTTCTTCAGATGCAAGGTTACGCTCGATACAGTCGCCCTGTTTACTTGCGCTTCGTCTGATTTCAACTGTCTGCTGGGGACTAGACGCCGCGAGTCCCAGCTCGATTGAAGCAAGGACGGGAGGGGAAGAAAAGTAGGAGAAGAGAGAACTGAGAGAGAAAGAGAGGAGGGGGTTGAGTAAAAAACTCGTGCGACGCTAGCGCCGGGAAAGCGACACAGTGACAGAAACAAGAACTCGCTCGATAAACTCGGATCGACGGAGAGATTTCATAGTAAAAGCGCGGGAAACAGGGTCACGAGGACTTTGTTTTCATACACGTGGCAACACCGCGTGCATCGCCACGTCGTCTAAAAGGGGGCGGGGCGCAAGAGGGAAGAGACAGCGGTTGCGCGAGTGAGAGTCCAATTCGGTGAGAGGAACTTTGTCGGAGGATGGGCTTGTGGTGATCGTGGAGAGGACAGGTGACAAATCACTGTAGTTTGATTGGTCGGTGCAAACAGTGACGTGTCCCCACCCCCTACTCCTCTTCGGACCAAGTGGTGCTGTGACGTCAGTGATATAGCCCTCAATCACGTGGGGACAGTCCAAGTTGACAGGAGTGCGCGGATCTGATAGGTTCACCCACCTGTATTACCCAATGACCCCCCTCTCCCTGTAGCCGCCCCTTGTAGCACCCACGTCATGAGAACCAAGGTCATACCGAGGGAGGGGTGGAGGGTGTTCCACCCCCCCTCTCAAACATTATAGATAATGTATTCCTCATCAATGCCTAGGCAAGTCAGTCGCTTATCGGAGTATTTTGAATCCAAAGGGAAAAAGCAGCAATTATCTATTTTCTTAGACCATTAAATTTCTTCAGGGGGTATTTTTTTTTTTAATTATTGCGATCTCCTGTTTGCGGACTTCACTACGAGACACCACTAGCCTACCCTTCCTCCCCTCCCCTCCTTAAATAATTCAAGACACCTCCCTGACGAGAATAATGTTTTAAACATCTAGAAAATACCCCCTATCCCTCGCATGCATCAGTAATGGATTATATTAGATCTAAAATCCACCTTTAAACGTAATACATTGGGTTAATGGGTTCAGATTGAGGTGAGAAAGTTTTACATACTATTTTAGACAACTCAGGCTGATCACGAACCCAAATAAACGACAAATCTCGCCAATCAATATAATAATAATAATAATAATAATGTTTATTTGCGAAAATGTTGTGGAGGCATGCGTTTTTTAATTCCTTTTAATAGTTTTATAATTGCAGTCAATACTAATTTCCTCAATCAACGTAGGCTATTTTACATTCTCACAAATATGTAACGTTATTATTTTAAAATATCAGTTGATAGGAGAGAATAATGGTGCTAGTTATTATCCATTCACGAGCTTAGTTTTCCTAGATGACAGTTCAAAAATCATATGTTGAGGGCTTTGGGTTGCCAACAATGGTAAAATATCACTTTTTTATTATAAATGTAAAGTTTTTTAATTAGGCCTACATGTTATATTTTAAATGTAAAATAATCTAAACTTAAGATTTCTTACATTATTTGATTAAATTTAATTATTTTGTTTCACCAAATCCGAATGAATATTTTAAACATATATTAAAAGTACTTATTCTTTGTTTTGGAATGTTATCTATGTTGTGTAATATAGTGCATGCATTAGTACCTTTTAAAACAGGCATCGTATTTACTTGGCAAAGATAAAATACTGGTAATTTATTTTATATATAATTAAAATTTTTATAACTATTTTATATTTTGTAGAAACATTTAACTTAATAAAATATAATCATCCAATGCGTGAGTGCACCATTTTAAACAAATTGATGACGCAATCATACCATGACAAGCCTGGTTAGTTCCACTATAGTATGATTTTGGTAGGAAGAACAGTGGAATTTGGTTACTAAAGTTAGTAAAACAAATTTAATATATTTATACATTAAGTCATGTTATCTACAACTATCACGTTTGATAGACAGTATCAATACCTATAAAATAATACAACTAATAGAAATATGTGATCAATGCTGCCAGCAAATAAATATGTTTGAATTCTCTATCCTGTTTTTCGAACTAAAACCAGGCAAGGTACAGTTCAGTATCGGAGCACTGACGTACCAAATAAATAGTACCTGCTATCGGAGTACCAGATCATGTGGTATCTAATTATGTCATGTAGTTTCCTTTAGTACCACTTATTTCTACCTGGTCGGGCTTTACGCTTAAGTACTAATTACACTAATGGGTTAGGTATTGGGAAGGTTGAATTTAAAGGAAGTGAACCCGAATTTGCATAAAAGGAAAGTGAAAAA
>JBCFYV010000024.1:8680741-8691755 GCA_039000515.1 Timema cristinae
CCCTATTGAGGGCCATCAAGAAGTGTATACCGTCCCTGTATCGCGTGTGTACCGGTGCAGTATCACTGATGTAAATGACATGATCGCGGCCGTAGCGTAGCTATACCGTCATCGTATTGTTGCTGTATCGTGACCGTACCGCTGATGTAAATAGGGCCTAGTCTGTTATTATACCTATTTATATTTAACGTGCACAAGAGCTGAGAACATTGTCTTGTTCAGATAAGTGGTGTTAATTAGCGTCAAGTAGGCTACTGTATTGCCTTTTTGGAAACATCAAAGCAGAGTGAGCTCGAAACTAAAAGTTCAGCAATTGTATTGAAATTAATATCCTAAATGTCGAAGTACAAGACAATTCATAAAGTTGATCTTCTTCAATAGAGGAAAGTTCATTTTAGGTGTGTATGAAATAACTTCTCAATAGTCATGTTTTTCACCAGGAAATATCGTGATAGTTGAAACGCCAATTACTTGACATGGTTTCAGCAACATCACGAGAAAGGGTCTCTTTATTTACTTGTATATTAAGGAGATCATTGAGCGCAGAAAATGAATCTTTTTTCTTTCTCTATATATGGTTACAACACATTATACACTTTTTTGTTTTGTTTTTTTCCGTTGCCTCTATCCTGTCCTGCGCTGAAAACACAAAGACAGAAATACTTTTTAGGCTTGAGTTGAGCGCCTTCAATGAGCTAAAGATATCCGACAAGTAGGCAAGAAAAAAATAAGAGTAATGCGAATTCGTTTAAAAAGTATTTAAGGATATGGGGCGGAAGCTTAATGCTAGTTATAGTAGTTGCGCAGCCGGTGCACGTGTGAATATAAGTGGACGCAAGTATACTCGGACAAAGCAAATTTGGACGCTGCTCGCGCATCTTGGATCATGTCAACAATTCATCCCAGCACACGTGTACGGGGAGGCTACATCCAAGCTGAGTAGAGCGGTGGCCAACTTACTTGGATCCAAGTCAAACTTTAATGATATTCAAAATGGTATCGTTTCAAAACACGGAGAGTGAACACCAGTGGCGGCTCGTAGCTAAAATTAGTGGAGGTGCTGCTCCAGAAAATGTTTAGCCTTTGTTTTAAAATTGTGTAAAAGGAAAAAAAAAACATGTATAAGAAGAAAATGTATTCAAGAACTTGATAAAATTTTAACAAAAAAAAAATCAAACTTTTTACTTACTTTAACTTAAATTGTTACAGTTCAAGCTTGAGCTATTCATTTAAAAATGAAATCCATTCTTCTTGTTTTAATCTGCGCAAAAAATTCAATAATTTTTTCCTTGATCTCTGGATGACAATTGAGGATTTTTTTTTCCATTTAAAGTACTTCAAGAGCATTTTGTTTTTCTGTTAAATAAAAGAACAAAAAAAAAAAAGATTCAAATAGAATAATAATCTAATTCTACACTTTATCACATTCAAGAATATGGTACACGGTTTTTAAACAACACACGCTGAGTTAAAAAAAAACTTCCTTCCACCATCACGCCAGAGCTGGCACTGCGAGAGCAACAGTGCTCTCTCTCTACCTGGCAGTCTCACCTTCCTCTCCATCCCCTCCTATGAGCGCATGCGCACAACAGTCAAACACCACGTCACTGGCACTGTGAAGCGCACAGTTCCATACAAAGATTTTTGTATATTTTTCATAAACTGGGGGATGGCTACTGAAGTAGGCTACAGAAATTCAAGCTTAAGGAATATATATTGTACTACAAAAATAAATAAAGAATTAAAGAAAAAAGGACTCATTATATCAAATTTTATCGAAAATATCAAGTGGAAATAGGGGGTGCTGCAGTCCCGCAGTGCCTATACTCGAGCCGCCACTGGTGAACACCGTAAAAGAAATGTTATAAAACTAATCGAATTGACGTATAGGCAAAATGAAAGGTTCATGTAACTGTATTAGGCAGAGAGAGTTATGAAATGTAACGAAGAGCAGATAATGAAGATCTCATGTTATTATAAAGTTTGGTTTTCGCACTGCCTCTTAATAACTATTAAGGTTATAAGACCATAAGTTCTTTAATTTTTTGTTTTACAAGTTCTAGCAGTTCATCAACTTGGAAAGTAGTGAATCATAGATGAAAGTTTCTTCATTTTCAACCGCTGCTTCGCAAAGGAAATTTGAGGAAGCCATAAGAGCCATAAAATATAGTTCCAAACTTTACTTTACTCCAGTCAGTGCCTTTCTGAGCTTCTTGCTTTGATGTGGTACTACAATTACAATGTGAAACTATGTCATTTGAGTTGTTCTTACATCTAGTTTTGCTTTGTGGTCTATAGATTATAGTGTTATTTTCTTTTAGTTACATCTTGTAGTAGTGAAGTAAAAATGGCAATGTCAAAAACACTACAGACTAGACGAATGTAGGTCTACAAGAGCTCCATTATTGGCTTTCAAAATACCTTAGTGAAGTTTTACTGCCAAATTTTGAAGAAGTAATGACATGATACCTTAATAAAAGGTATGCACTGAAGCCAGTGTGTGTGTTTAAGGAACCTTTCGTAAGTGATATATTGGTAGAAAAAATTGAAACATTGTGGTCAAGAGCTTCTATTCCTATCATTTCCCACACTCGTATCTTGCAGATGACTAGAAAATATAATGATAGATACAGATATATTTTAAGATCAAAAAATAGAAAAGGAAAAAAAAAAATCAAATTTATTTTGTTTAAGAATGAGAGAAGTCATTGTTTTATATTGCCGCCTGCAAATGACTATATTTTGCACTTTGTAAGTGTGTGATAAAAAGGTTTTGAAGTTGGAGCAAGTATTTTTAAAAGACCAAAAAAAGACCCGGAAAATAGATATAAATACAGAGTGTGTCAGAACATCCAGAAATTTAGCATCGAAAGAAAAAAGAAAGCGTAAAGCAATGGAGATAGAAATAAATTATATGAAACAAAAAGATATGGAAAAGGATAGAATAGATCTAAAGTTTGACTAAGGTAGGATATAACAAGCACAACAATTATTCTGAAGAAGACATGGAATTAGAAGCAAATGATGTCGTGGCTTCAACATAAGTTCATATTGCAGCAGCACATTTGCACATGCGCATAAAACTTCCTTCTGTAGCTTCAGTTTGTGATCAAACTGATATTTCTGACAGGGCTTTGACAGCAATTACTAGTGCAATTCGGCAATATATTGGCCTAACTACTGAAGAGGATAAAAGTAAAATAATTAATATAATGAAGATGATAAGAGAAAGGAAAATTAATTTTTAAAAATCATTGAAGAAAGCCACAATGACAGCACAATAATTACAACAACAAACAAAGAACTTTATTTTGATGGAAGAAAAGACAAAGCTGTAGTACAGGACAAGAGAGCGAGCAAATATTAAAGAAAAACCCGTGTAAAAGAACATGTGTCGCTTATTGAGGAGCCTGGATCAAAATAGTTGGGACATGTACCCCCAGGTTCTACCACTGTAAAGGATCTTGATGACAGCACAGCAATGTGTCGTTTTATAAGGAAGATGACCTATCCTTAGACATCACTACTGTAGGATGTTATGGAACTCTCTCTAACACTGTGGATACGAATCATCTCAATGCTTTACTAGAAAAAGGAATAGGAAATCCACCACAAGGAATTACTTGTCTATTTCATGGAAATGAACTACCCTTATAGCATTTATTTTGTTATCTAGATGAAAGGACGAAAGGACCAAATGACTTTACTGCGGAATAGGCAAAAACTTGAAAACTGTCAAGAACTCCAAGCAATTTAATTCGTACCAATTGAAAATAGCCTGCCTCCCGTGGAAATTAGGGATAACTTGAGCACACACCAAAAATATTTATTGGAAATGTGCCATGCACTCTCTAGTGGCAGCTACCCTTTCGATCTATCTATTAGGAAAGAGTGAAAGAGCTTAACACCTCATATTTAGTTTTAGGGAGCTCTTAGTAATGATCTGTTGGGTTAGAACAAGCAGCTAATTGTCGTTGAAAATATCCACCCCATTGCTTTCGGTAATGATGAATCTGTGTAACCCCCGTGTGCACGGATTAAATTATTCTAGTTCTGTTTGGTGGTGAAAACCATTTGGACTCCGGCACCGCCACAAATGTACACATCGTTTCTACTTTCTCTCGACACCTTGGAGAGAAAGTATTGTGATCGTCAAAAAACTCGAACCCGAGATTTTGATAAATGTCGACGTTTCATGACTCCCTGAAACTAAAATTTGGTTTTCACTACTTCGGGCTAGAGCCGAAATTATTTTACTGATTGGAGTGAATCTTGGTATCTAAAGTTTTCATAAGGTCCCTCCAAGGGATTTTTGGATATACCTAACCCTAAATTTAAGGGCAGTTTACAGAAGGGCAAAAAGTGAAAAAAAAATTGTTTTGTTAAATTCGCTTGAATGATTTTGATTAAATTTTATATCTATACATTGTTTATCAAATAAATGGTATGGCTCACCGAACAGACTTTCTCTCGCTTTTATCATAAAATAGACATTTACCAAGAACTCACAGGATTTGTGAAACGAAATAATAGGTCTATACATTGTTGTAGATTATTATTAGCACCGCGTCTAACTACCCATTCGGGTTATACGCACTTACGCTAATGTGTAATGGAAGGGTGATTGTGAGATGAAATGAAGGACCTACAGTTTAACGTGGAATCCGAACCACGGTGGAGGCCTGACATTCCCCACATTCACAAGATGTCTTGTCAGAGGTGAAGGAAGGGTTTGGTAATCAGATAAATCTGTGCCGGGACCGAGGATTGAACACCGGCCGCCAGCACTGAAGTCTGACACCTTACCCCTAGACAACCAGGTCACCTCATTGTTGTAGAAATATTACACCAATGATCATAAATGAAATAATATACACTGCTACTTACTCTATGGCATTAGGAACTAGGAACATTGTTACAGAAAAATTGAGAAAAGAGAAACGTCTTTGTTCACAAAAGAGAATAAGAATCAAATTCATTTACAAAGACTGAATTAAAAAAAAAAATAATATATAAAAATAATATATATATAATATAATATATATATATATATACTAGTGGACCCGACAGATGTTGTCCTGCCCGAACGTTGGCTTTTCGTTTGGGTGGCATAATTGATTTCGATAATAAAATAAACACTATGTGATCATCACAATTACAAATTCACAATGATCTCCAATTAGTGAGGTACGCAAATATTAAAAATTCAGGGTTTGTCAAGACCACATACAAAATAAAACATCTTTTCTTTCCTCAAAATCAACTATATTGAGACAATAGTACATTACAAATACTTTGTTTCACAGTAATGGAAATGCTTTCCCATTCCGTCTGTCTGTTTCTGAAATAATAAATTTTACTTAGAATAGGAACTGCTAGACACTTATACATACATGGTATCCATTATTAAAAATAATAATATATGGAATAGTGATCCCAACAATTTTTGGAATTTCGCCCACAACTCCACAAATATCAGCTGTATCGAAAAAAATTGCGAAGCTTGCTTACAAATTTGTATGCCGGTACAGCTAATTTGATTTAATTTACTTACCTTCAAATATGACAAATTCAAATTACTTTTTAATTGTTTCTATTTTCATAGTGCAAAACATAAACTGTTTTGGGCCTAGAACCTTTACGGGCTTAAGCAGAACAACTTACGTACCATCGAAATAGTATGTAGTTGTTGTACGAAGTACATACTATTATGATGATACGTACAGTCAGCTGCATAGAAACCTCACCCCCTCTTATACCTAAGGTTGTGATGTTATAAAAACGGTCCGACAAAATCAATAAAGTTAGTTTTGTTTTTATCTTAATGCGAGTTGATGAACAATGTTTTTCGTATAATCCCTGAGGTGTATAAATGAAGAGAGTGATGTGTAATCTAGTTAATCAACGATATTAATTTTTGTTTGAAGACACGTGGAGTAATATCATGGCGATGCATTGCTGTTTGACCTGGCAATAACAAAATTTTAATTTGATCTCAGTTAGGATTGCACGTAAATGTAATGAACAAATCTGGTCGGCCGCACGCGCGCACGAAAGTCATGGCATCTTGGAAGTATTCTTGCATATGACGCGGCTACCAATATATGATGATGAAAGAATATATGCGGTAACGATGTCATTGCTATTAGTAGTTTCATCAACGTTACCGACAATAGGATCACGCAAATGAATGTACTCCTCGGAACGCAGCTTAGCTTGATTATACTTGATGTACCGTAATCGCTCGCTTTCAATGTTCGCATACATATCAACGATGTATTGATGAAATAGCTGGAGGCATCAGAGAATGTTGTTGTCTTCATTGGCACGAATCATCAACCGATATGCGTAGAAGTTCATCGCACTCACTTTCTTGTTGGTTTCTGCACCAGCAAAGTAAAAATATAAATAAGACAAAAATAAATTAATCTTACAGAAAAAGAAAAAGTAGATATTATGTAGATTTTTTTTATGTTAAAATGATATCCATCTTCTCCTTCCCAAAATATCAACGGATATTGCAAAGCGTCATAAGAACGATGACAGTCTTGAATTGTGTGAACCGTGTTATCTCTGTGTTGGATCCATATATCTCGACGTTCATATGCGTCGCCAACCATAACAACTGCAACTTCATTAACGGTGTGTGAATTGTATCGGCCCGCATGCTCTCCAAATGGTACTTTGTCTGCTTTATTGACGATCATGTAGTTGTCGTTTTGCAGTCTGTTTGAAACGGTATAAAACAACTGGACCAACTGGTTGTGATTTCGCAAAATCGGTTCCAAAGTCGCCACAATTTCTCGCTCCTCCATCTGCTCGATATGGTTTTACTGGCAGCGTGCGTTTATTTGTTGCTCCTCATCACCCATGAAGTAGATTTGCAAGAATTTTGGATCGGCATCAGATTAAAGAACCTATTTGATGATATACTTGGCCCTGAATCTTAAACTTTGATTCAAAATGGTGACCATCTTCATTCTTAACGATTTTTGTTGCTCCAAATTATGTCATTTGGAAGCAAGAATTGAATTTGTGAGTTTTACGCAAAAACAATTTTGATTGAGGTGTGGCTCCAGCCAATTGTGTTTTCAATGGATCTGGCGGCGAATTCAATGGTGGAAGTACAACTTTTCCAGACGCGCAGCAGAAACCGGCCGATTCACCTTTGTATTTGAATGCATGGCAGATTGGCATTCTTTGTCAATAACGCCGCTGACAATTTGTGAATGTGACGAATAGTCGATGTCCGACTCATATTCGAACGCAAGACGGTGAAGTGATGCGCGTGTTAATGCGCGATGTACTTGCAGGCGCTGTGGTTCATGTGCTCTGTGTGCGTCAGTGGCTCGTTGACGCGCCTGGCTCTGTCTCAATGCATTAGCTCGAAGGCGTTTGTTGCGTTGCTGTTGACTTTCATTTCCACGTGTGTTTGCAACCTGGACTCTTAAATTTGCATTGTCTGTCAATTGATCTTCTGTCGTTCGATTTAACCGACAGGTGTGGACTATTTGTGAATTCTGTGTACGTCGACCAATATTTCCTCCTCGTCCACGAAGACGTGGCATTGTTCTTTAATAAAAACACAACACCTAAATATACGCAACATATATTTGAATTTTTTGGATTACATGGGTTTTTTTCGATGAAACTTTTAACACTCCGTAAATTTTATAAAATCATTGACACAAATAAGCACTTAAAATAAATTTTGCAGGTTAGATTGATTGTCATTGAATACGCATGTATATAATTTAAATTTATGGAAGATCATGTAAGATATTCACTTCAACACAGCACCTTACACATTTTCCCAATGTATGCATTTGAGTACACTTGGTGAAAAATACACTCAATATTCACGCGATTGTGATACATGGATTATCGAAACACATCGTACAGAAATTGAAATGTCAAAACAACGCCAAGCCACGACGCAAGAGACTTGCACATGTATTGATGCGTACGTCAAATACCACAGAATTCGAAATCAATGCCACCTATGTTACGCAAACATAACTATGAATTATTCTCAGAAGTTCAATTATGCGTACGTCAAATACCACAGAATTCGAAATCAATGCCACCTTATTGGTACACAAATATAACTATGAATTATTCTCAGAAGTTCAATTATGCGTACGTCAAATACCACAGAATTCGAAATCAATGCCACCTATTGGTACACAAATATAACTATGAAGTATTTTCAGAACTTTAATTATTCACTATTCAGAAGGTTTTAACGGTCAATTATTCATATTATATTAATTATTATATATATTGAGGGGAGGGGGGGGAGTGAAATTGTGAGGTTACATGTTCTGATATGCAAAAAATCTTTAAAAATAATCCCCTCAAATAAATTCCCTAAAAAATAAAAATAAATCCTAGAACCCGATTGCAGCGCCACCTACCGGGTTCAATTGTGAATCAAAACCATCCATGGACCCATACAAACACACACAAAAATTTTCATCAAAATCGGTCCAGCCGTTTAGGAGGAGTTCAGTGACATACACACGTACAGAAGAATTTTATATATTAAGATATATAATATATATATATATATATATATAATATATCTTAATATATAAAATTCTTCTGTACGTATATATATATATATATATTTGCTTATAGCTCAGAAATTATTGGTCCTTTAAAAATATATTTCAATTAGAAGATGTATATCTTTAAAGTACTACAACTTTACTATGATAAGTTATTTCGTATCTCAAATAGTTCTGTAGATTTGATGAAATTTGGAATATTTCCTTCATGTAAAGTGCACTCAAAATAGTTTTCATAAGAAAATGAGAAATGCCTTCTTGTTTATAATAATAAACAATGTCTAGATATAAAATGTAATCAAAACACGTTAGCGCCACTTTTGAGTAAATCGATTTTTCTCCTTTTGTCCTTCAGTAAACTACCCTTAGTTTTAGGGTTGGATGCCTAATTCCAAAAACCTCTCGGGGGGACCTTACTTATTAAAACCCCTGATACAACGCTTTAGCTCAGTCGGTGAAATAGTTTGGGCTCTAGCCCAAGGTACATACAGGTAGACAGATAGACGGAATTGCTAAAACAATTTTTTCTGTTTCAGGGCGTCATGAAACGTCAACATTTATCAAATAATCGAGTTCGATTTTTTCTGACGATCACAATACTTTCTCTCCGAGGTGTTGAGAGAAAGAAACAGGATGGTGACTCTAATTTTAGCATGAACATTATTTTGAGGTTACTTTACATTGTGGAAACTTTCCAATTTTGTTAATTTCTCCGAGACTATTTGAGATAAGAAATAACTTATCATGTTATTATATTTCTTTTGTAACACCTTTAACATCATATTTTGTATTATCTCTTAGTGCTACTATTAAACCTAAATACGAAACCTTCGAACCCAACCAACTACCGTGCTACCGACTTAACTCCCCTCAATCCCGACAGATCCGGCCTATTGAAGGTGGAAGGCGAATAGTTTTGGAATTTGGAATAAAATCCCTATTGGAAGAGCGTAAGCAATTGAGCGATTCAATTAAGACGGCTCACTAAATGGGAACGGGGTTATTTTTCGAGAACCCAGGAAAGGATATTTGAGCAGTTAGCTTTCCGGTTTCATTAGAACAACTAAGGGGAGTTTTTCATAAATTTAGTGCAGAGCTAGGTAGCCTAACTAATTTGGTACCAACCAAGGGTTCCTGTAAAGAAAGGTCCTTGTTCGACCAAGGAGGAAAAATACTTCAGTATCGGTTCAGAACTCCAGATTTCGAAGATCTAACTTTGTTACAGGAAATATTAGACCAGTTAGATCAAGACCAAGACGAACTATGAGTGGGTCATTAAAATCAATTAGTACTCATAAAAGGCATACAGGGAAAAATTGTGAACAATACCAAATTGATCACTAAATAAACTCGAAATTATATTTAACATTATCAAAGGGTGTAGCTTATGTACAGTTTAATTTCCGCCCCCTTCATATTCTGTAAGAGCTTGTTGAAGTATAATGGCACTTTAATAATTATACACAGTTGACTATTCATAATAAACTAATGTGTGAAGTCAACCATGAGGTCATTGATCTTTTTACCAAAGGGTGCCATCATAAATTGACTATTCATAATAAACTAATGTGTGAAGCCAACCATGAGGTCATTGATCTTTTTACCAAAGGTTGCCATCATAAAAACATTAGCATTATGTATTTCACAAAAAATATGTAACACCAGGGAAATTGGCAAAGATACATTTCCTTAAAGATCCACAATGTAATGTTGTTTAAAAATCCCAGGGATAAAGCCCAGATACAACATTTTGCACGACAGGTCAGTCTTGAAAATCCCCATAATAGTCTGGTATGATCATCTGTAACAGCTCCCAGGCTAGCAATTAACCTACTTTACACATATGGTTAATTCCACCACCCACATCTGGTTAATCTCCCCACCCTCCCCCGAGACCATGCCCCCTGATATCAATTAACCTTCTTTCTCTATCCGGTTAATTCCCCCACCCTCCCCCGAGACCATGCACCCGACAGAGGCCACCACAGTGGCTTATGGGTTTATAATTTTAATGTGTGCCCAAAGGGTTTTGGGTAGGGGGGAGCGTGCAGTCTTGGGCACTCCTCCCGCGACGTGCCGGCCCGTGAGGAAGTGTGGAGTATGTAATGATATTGGTTTGGATCCCTCTAAAATATGTAAAAAGTCATGGATGAAGGTAATTTTTCTTTAAAGTAACATATGTAGAGTATCCTTTTATGATTCATCTAAGAAGAAAAACGCGATTTTCAGAAATAATGTGAAAAGGATTACACCATTAAAATATATTTTTTTAAATAATTTTTTCTGTCAAAAGAACAACTCCGCAGTATTTGGCGAAGAACGCCCATTCCCTTTACCAATAAGAAGCTAGCCTTCACAACACCTGTCACCAGGACTCTTTCTATTAGTTAGTTTTTACACTGGTGACAAGGGGACCAAGAGGCAAGAGGTATGTCATATATAAG